>ML797876.1:218440-232344 GCA_009831015.1 Picea engelmannii
CAACACTTTCTCTGTGTACTCACCCTAAGACAATGTGAGTTTGCGATTTTTCTTGTCTCTTATTATTCTCATACCAAGGATTTTATTTGCAGCATCCAAATCCTTCATCGCAAATGAATTGGATAATTTATTCTTGAGCACATTTATATCCTGCATATTAGACCCTGCAACAAGCATGTCATCTACATACAATAGCAAGATAATAAATCTTCCATTTTCTAGTTTTTTAAAATAAACACAGTGATCAGAATGACATCTACTATAACCTTGTTCTGTCATAAACCTGTCAAACTTCAGATACCACTGCCTTGGAGCTTTCTTTAGGCCATATAATCTCTTTTTCAACCTGCATACCAAATTCTCCTTCCCTTTGACCTCATACCCCTATGGATGCTACATATAAATCTCTTCCTCCAAATCCCCATGGAGAAAAGTTGTTTTTACATCTAACTGTTCAAGATGAAAATATTCTACTGCCACAAGACTTAAAATAGTTCCAATTGAAGTCATTTTAACAACAGGAGAAAATATTTCATCAAAATCTGTACCTTTCTTTTGTGCAAACTCCTTTACAACAAGTCTAGCCTTGTACCGTTTTTCTCCTCCATCTTCTTCCTTCAACTTGTAAACCCATTTATTTTGCAATGCTCTTTTTCCTGTAGGCAACTGAACCAAGTCCCAAGTATGGTTATTTACCAAGGAATCCATTTCTTCTTTCATGCCTTGCTCCCACTTCCTTTTGGTGTCTACCTGCATTGCCTCTTCATAACATTCTGGTTCACCAGAATCAGTCAACAATAAATAACACAATGAAGGAGAGTATCGTTTAGGGGGTATACTTAACCTGGTAGATTTTCTAACAACACTTGCAGGTGTTTGAGGTACCTGTTGCTCCTGTTGTTGTACATTTTGATTTTATGGTTCCTTTGGAATTTCTTTTTCAGTGATCTCATCAAGCACTGTGTATCCTTGTTTTTCTTCTTCCTGTTTCTTTCCCTGCAACTAATATTTGTACATGACCTTCTCATTGAATATGACATCTCTACTCCTAATGATTTTGTTATTTTCATAATCCCATAAGCGATAACCAAAATCATTAACACCGCATCCAATAAAGGTACACTTCTTGGATTTAGACTCAAGCTTTGTTCTATTTTCTTTATCAATATGGACAAATGCTTCACAACCGAAAGTTTTCAAAAAATAATAGTTTACCTTTTTTCTTGTCCATTCCTCCTCTGGAATTCTACCATCCAAAGAGCTTGAAGGTCCTCTGTTTATTAAGTAAACAATAGTATCTACAACATCTGCCCATAACTATAAGGGCAAGCCAGCATGCAATCTCATACTCCTTGCACGTTCCATGATTGTCCTGTTCATCCTTTCTGACACACCATTTTCTTGTGGTGTTCTTGGAACTGTCTTCTCTCTACAAATCCCATGGTATGAATAGTAATCATAAAACTTCTTGTTGCAATATTCACCTCCATTATATGATCTAAGACACTTCAACTTTTTTCCTGTCTCATTCTCAACCAAAGATTTCCATTTCTTAAAAGTATCAAAAACATCAGATTTTTGTCGAATGCAATAAACCCAAGTTTTTCTAGTTGCATCATCAATAAAAGTAATATAATAATGAGAGGCACCAAGAGATGATACCTGATATGGTCCCCATACATATGTATGCACAAGCTCTAACCTTTCACTCTTCTTTTCTTTTCCGACTTTGAGAAATCAGACTCTCTTCTGTTTTCCATAAACACAATGCTCACAGAAGTCCAAATCAATTTGTTTAAGATCTGGCAACAAATTTATTTTGTGAAGTATCTGCATCCCCTTCTCACTCATGTGTCCAAGCCTATGATGCCACAGTGTTGTATCCACTCCTGTAGAAGATAAAGAGATAGAAGAGTCAGTATTACTAGTACATAAATACAATGTACCTACCTTCTCTCCTTTCGCTATCACCAATGATACTTTGATGACCTTCCACATATTATCTGTAAATATGGATATACAACCTTCACTTGCCAACTGCCCTGTTGAAATTATATTTTTCCTTAAATCTGGAACATGTCTTACCTCTTTCAACAACCATTGGTTTCCATTGCGTTGCTTTATTTTTAACTTTCCCATTCCAACAATTTTGCATGGTGCATTGTCACCCAAATGAACCTATCCAAAATCACCTTGAACATAATCTAGAAAATGTTTCCTATGGGGTGTGGCATGAAATGAAGCCCCTGAATCTACTACCCAAGACTTAGAAATATTATCTACAAAAAGAATCAAAGCATCTTGTAACACATCACCTGTTACATTTTCTTCCTGATTTCTCTCCTGTTGTCCATCTCTTTGTTTCTTTGGAGCTCTGTAGTCTTTCTTCAGATGTCCGTTCTTCCCACAATTCCAGCACTCTATCTTTCCAAGTCTGAATTTGGATCTGCCCTTCCTAGAATCCCCACGGTTCCCGAAACCCTTTCCTCTATCCTTTTGTCTTCCCCTATTCTCCATTTTCAACGCATTTCCTGATGTCTCACATGTGATTTTCCGTCGCATTTCCTCACTAAGGATAACACCAACACCATCATCAAATTTTAAATTATTTGAACCAGAGACAGAGTTACTTACAACCATGACCAAGTTGTTCCAGCTTTCTGGAAATGAGCACAAGATTAGAAGAGCCCTGACCTCATCATCAAAGTCCACTTTTACAGAACTTATTTGATTAGTAACTGTATTAAAATCATTTAAATGATCTACAACAGACCCACCTTCTGACAACTTCATATTAAATAATCTCTTCATTAGAAATACCTTATTGGACGTAGAGGGTTTTTCATACAATTTGGCCAATGCGTCCATCAAACCCTTGTCTTTTCTTTGGAAATATTGAAATCCATCGACGCTGCCAGACTCAGTCGTATCGTTCCTAGAGCCTTTCTGTCAAGAATCTCCCATTCTTCGTCCTTCGTAGCCACCGACTTCTTTGTTATTCCTCCCAATGGTAGGAATAGATCCTTCTGATATAAATAGTCTTCCATCTGCATCTTCCATAATTGGTAGTTTTGGCCGCTAAATTTCTCGACCCTAAACTTTCCATCTTCCGACATTGCTCCCACTCGAACCAGGAACCCTCTTTTCCTGCGAGTTACCTTTCGCTCCGATAGCAGTTGTTAGAAAAACAAGACCGTGGAGCAATAAAATAAAAAAAATGCGGAAACAAAACACAGAAGATACACAATACAAGAGAGACACAGATTTACGTGGTTCACCCAGTGTGGGCTACGTCCACCAGAGAAATTGCCAGGTTCTTCCTTTATTATTATCCAACAAATGAAGGGATACAACCTACAACAAAACCCGTTGTAACTTCCTCTTCTTTCTCTCATAGTCTCCTCTCTCAGAATACAATATTCACCATCAACCATAACTGTAATACATTTCCCTCATAAAAGAGGGTTGCCTTCTAGGGAAAAAACCCTAACATAATTTCTACCGTTAGATCTGCGACCTTATAATGAACGGTCCAGATTTACAATGAAATTACAATATGCATTTACAAGGCAATTTTTGCTTCGGGGGCTTCACCCCCAAACCCCTGCTAGGGGCCCTCTTGCCCCAAGACCCCCTAGCCGGGGGGATAGCCCCCTCGGACCCTACAGAGGGGGTACCCTCCCTCTGCACTCCCCCACATGGAAGAGTGTACATACTTCTGGGGTGTAAATACTTCATGGGGTATAAACACAGTTGAATGTAAAAGACCTCTGAACCAGGAAGATAATCAGGCTCCACAACCAACAAAGAGGGGTTGGATGCGAGCACATTTTCTGGGTGAACACCTGGTAGGGGTGACGCTTTTTGACCATTTCGAAACAATATTTGAAATTAGACAACCAAAAATAACTAGCTCACAAATGTTTTTGGGTTGTCGCAAGCCTAGATAGATGACCACCACAAGCCCCACTGTGACAGTCATTAAGAATAGACTCAATCTCCTTGTGATTCAAGAAACAACGCAAGATATTGTCAATGCCTTGGTGATACAAAGTGTCATCGAAGATAAGGTAGTTCTTAGCTTGATATCGTATGCGTCGTCGATCTTCTCCCAAAATATGTTGAGAGAATTTCAAGGTTTGAAGATAGATCGAAATTTCTCCGTACCATGGGTCAGAAGACGAGACAAGGAAAATGTGTTCATCCACAAAAAAATCAACATGAATAACATCCTCATCTAATCGATGGAAGTTTGATATTAACTCGGAAAAAACTAACAATTTCTTGGATTTTGACGAAGCAAAATTGAGATCAAACTATTGCAATATGACAATCCATTTATTAAATTCCCCCCCTATGATATGCCTAGTAAGGACGTATTGAAATGGATTGACTTCAACAGCTACAATAGTTTTGCAAGGAAATATATAGTTTTTTAATCTTTGAACCACGTGTATGACCACCAAATATAGCTTCTCAACATGAGAGTACTTGAGTTCAGGGCCAACTAGGTTTTGACTAAGGTAGTAAAGGACATGCTCATGGATCTCATCATATTCCTGAACTAAAACCATACCAACTGTCCCTTCGGATGTGGTGATATCAAGCAACTAATCTCTATTGTATTCTAGAGGCTTCAATAGAGGCGTCGATACCAAGGATTTCTTAAGAGCATCGAAGTATTCCTGGGTTTTCTCATCCCATATAAACGAAGTGTCCTTCTTCAAGAGACACATGAAACCCTTAGTAATATTGGCATAATTTACTATAAATCGACGTAAGAAGTTATCTTTCCCCTGTAAACCTTGAAGCTGACGAATATTGTGCGGGGGAGGAAAATGAAGTATTTCCTCAACCTTTAAATGATCTACCATGATCCCAGTCTCAGAGACTAAGAATCCTAAAAGACGACCCGACCTAATGCAAAAGATTCACTTATGAGGGTTCAAACTGATGCGATAATAATGACATCTTTCAAAAACTAGCCGAAGGTGGGAAGAGTGATCCACTCTCTTGCGATAGTGAGGAGAGAGATCATTGAGATACACTTCAACGATATGTTTGAGATAGTGAAATGTGCAGGTCATGGCTCGTTGACAGGTTGCTCCGACATTTTTAAGGCGAAAAGGAATTTTTGGGTATGTGAAAGTACCCCAAGGACAAATAAATGTCGTCTTATGTTGATCCTCAGGTTTGATTTGAATCTGGTTGTATCCTAAAACTCCATCCATAAAATAAAATACCTTGCTTCCCACACACTCATTGAGAATCTGATCGATGAACGGTGTTGGGAAGTTGTCTTTAGGACATGCCTTATTCAGGTCTCGAAAATCCATGCATACACGAATGGTTCTTTTCTTCTTATTAATGGGAATGGGATTGGATACCCATTTAATCAAGGGAATCGGGTATATAAAGCCTGCATTAAGCAGTTTCTACACCTCTGTCTTAATAGAATGGGCCTTCCTAGGATTGACAACTCTAAGTCATTTTCGATCATGTTTAGTATCCAGGAAGGTTTTAATATCATGTTCAACAATATGAGGGTCGATTCCTAGCATCTCTTCACATGACCAGGCGAATACGTCACAAATTTATTTGAAGAGTTTGGTGTAGATCTAAATTTCTTCAGGAGAACAATCTGCACTGATATAAACATTTTCATCTTTACCAAGAATACAAGAGATATCGATCGCGACGGTAGGAGAAATACTCGCCATGTTTCCTTCGGCATAAATTCCATGCATATCAAGTGGAACTACGGTGTGACCGACTATCTTGCTCAAGGTAGATCTAAAATCATCTTGTTTGATTCTAGAAAGCTCTGGGAGGAAGTAAGAGAGATGATGCATATCATCCCATGGCCTATCAGAACCATTCATGGCCTCTATGATTTATCCATCAGAAGTTAAAGCATATTGAGGCAATCATGTGAGAAATACGATGAAGTGGCCCATATGGGCTGGATAACAGGATCCTCCTCATCCTTCTGTGAGGTTACATGATTGAGGTCGATAGTAGAGTCAAGAGAAACCTGATACACTATCTCTACCACCAACAACAAAATTTCCATTCCAGTATATGATTAACCTTCACAAGATGAGGTCGAGGAAGGTAGGGTCCAAGGATCATTAAAATATGAAGTGGGGAAAGGAACAAACCTCATTGAAGATGAATACCTACTAGACATGGAATAGATATGATGAATTAGTGCCACGAAGTCAAAGGTACCCATAAGGGATGAATACATTCCAAAACCAATATCCTCATTTATCAGCTAATATTTTTTTATCACAGGGATTGAAGGTCCAACTAATGCATTGGGGCTAGTGTGTGAAAAGGACAACTGATCAATCGTCACGATTTTCCCATCGTGAGGAAAACATAAAGTACAGAAAATAGACGATACAAATGTAGTCATAGAATAAGTCCAGTTACACCCTAGTAATAAGTTATAGTAAAGGGGCACATCAACCACCTCGACATCCACCTCCACGATCTTCACACCTAACTGGAAATAAGACTGACCATCAAATGCGGTCAACATGGTTGGATATTGAGAGAGGGTTGGAGAGCCAATGAATTTCCAATAGGTTAGGGACATCACACATGTTGGAGTGCCTTCATCAATAACAGTATGTTTGATGGTATACTTTGAGTAATCCACGTGGATTTGGAAGGCCACATGGTAAGGCAAGAAAGGATTCACATATGTGACTTCAAACTTGATAACCTTAGAGCCACAGGGGTCTAGAGATCTTGACGCGGAAAGGAATTACTCTGTGAAGGACATGTCTGAATTACCTCCAAAGCCGACATCGCGCAATGGGTTTGACCCAGATCCCCAACAATAGATTAATTTTGGGAAGCTCTAGCATTAGGGTTGTGCGTAGAGAATTTCCATACTCCTTTTGAAATATGAGGTAGAGGCTCTAGTTTTTTTATTTGTAAAGGTCTCTCCAGAGGAGGGGGAGACTCTAGACCTAGAACGACCCATGAATAACTATAATCGCAAGAGAGAGTAGATACATTAACCTGAGACTTGACCATATTGATGCATATACAATCATTGTCTTGCGTCGGTGGGTTTTGACTCCCTCTCGCCACATTTTTGGCATTAGAGGAGCTCAAGGCCATGTGTTTATTATGCAGAAAAGTATTAGTCAACACAGTGGGTGGTAGACATAAAATCCTCGCATCCTCCTCAAGTTTGGGGCACAAGTGGGTAAGGTGATCATCAGTATAAATCTTACAAGGGAATTTCACCTTCCGCTTCTCTTTCTTTCCCTCTCAAGCGTTAACCTTCAATATATCATTATTAACGTTGTCCTTGGGTTTATTATAATTATTCTTCCCACCCTTACAGTTATTACCACATCGTTTCCTTTTATTCCCTCCTGGTTGCTAGTTACCATTCGGGTTAGTCGACGACTGCACAAAATGTACATCCACTGACTGAGTGGGAGTGGAGAACACAAAGGAATATTTTCCTCCTACAGGCTGGCTTAGAGACAACTCTTTCAACTGGCTTGTCACCAATTCTATATATTTGACATTTGCATAGCCTATAATGCCATCGACATGAGGCCCGAGTTTTTTTCTAGGGTCATAGTTCGACCTCGGTGCGTCAGGAAGAATTTTTTATCGCATCACAGATTGAGCATATATGAGGTCTAAATATTGAGTTTTGAAAATGGCTTCCTATTCATATGTTACCTCGGATGTAGAGACATCCTTCGAAATATAAGGCAGTAAAGACTTAAGAAACCATTCCAACAGGAACTCTAGAGGAATATAGGCTTTGATCAACCTCTTCCATCTATGTCACTCTTAAATGTGATCCAATATATGAGTGGCTTTGTCTTGGCGGAGGGCCGACATAATTTCCATGCCGAAATTGTAATGAACCGAAAATTGGAAGTGGTTGAGAAAGACTAAAACCACCTGGTTAAAGTTGTCATATGTTCCCCCAGGTATCTCTATGTACCATTTCATCGCGATCCCTATGAAGGTGCATTGAAACAATCTTAAACAAATATAATCATCATTAAGGGAATTGGAAGAGCACCAAAGATGAAATGTAGTGACGTGATCACCAGGATCCTCACTAGTCTTTCCCTCAAATTTTGGAATATCCGAAGGAATCTTGGTGGGGACAGGGGGCCATGTCGGGTCATGGCACACCGAGTCGTTCATTAATCTTGACAAGTATGGAAAATTGAGCATGGATAGAAAAGGGAGACGGGGTTGTGGCATCTAGCCCCAAACTCTCGGGAAAGATTGTTTTTGAGGAATCACATCCCATATAGGGTTCTGTTATGCACCATGGATCTATCCGGGATTGTAAAATCCCCCTCCGAACTGATTCATAAAGGGTTGGTTGGGAACCATTCTAGTAGGAATGTTATGATGATGATTGTAAATATGTCCCCCAGTCAGAGTAGCTACAAGTTGGGGGTTTCCCAAAGTGTGAAACTGACCTCCTTCGGATGTGAATCTGGAGGATAGAGGTGGATTCGTCATGCCAAACATGTTGGTCAGAATCGGTGTGGAGGTAGGTGTAAAGGATAGAACATAAGCAACATATTGTCCGCCAGGTTGACTACTCCATCCAGGAGCATTAAGACCAGGATTAGAGTCGGGGTGAAAAGGAGGTAGGCTTCCAGCTATAGGAGTCATTTGGGGAATATTAGAACCACCAAATGATAGTGTAATATGAGAAGGATCCATTCCCCCAAGTCTAATACGAGGATTTAGATTAGACGCTGGAATGGAGGATGCGAATTGCGATGTGAAATTCAGAATACGATAAGAAAAAGGGCTAGATGTCGTAGGCATGGACTGAGTATTGTAGCCCAACAAATGAAAAAGAGACCCAAACGGGTTCGTGACTATAGGTTGAGTATTAACTATAGGTTGGAAGGGAGTGATGATGGGAACCTCCAGCACTACAACCGTAGTGGTCGAAGGTGTGGAAGGAGTTCCATAAACTATGGTAGGTGTGGGAGTTGAAGGACTCCCAATATATTTCTAAATCAACTCAATACTCATACTTGTATGAACACAAGTCTTGTAGGTGGAGGTGTGTGTACCATGTTTTATAACTTTACTCCTTTTAGAAGGCAAAGACTCAAGATGTGGTGGTAATTTCAACAAACGATGAGACCTGAGAAGAAGCTAGTCTGGCTACACGATGACTCAATACTTGAGATATAAAAAAAAATCCTAAGGCCAACTAACAATAAAAGATAACACCAAAATAAACAAAAGGCCAATATGCACAAAAAATGGATGAAGTGGTTGAAAGGGGCATCCCTCCCTAAAGTAAGTATGCCTCACCCAAGAGGGGCCTGAGTTTCCCTGCAAAATATTGGAGGTATCATAATCAGTTATAAGGGCCCTCGTGGGTTTAACAACCAGTCGGTAAGATCCCCCCAGAGAGGTAATCCTACATAAAGGATGTGTGTTGTCCGACCCTTATATGACCCAGGGTACCTGCAGAATAACCTCTGCAAGTAACCTATGTGGCTACCTATGTCAAGAAACTAAGCCACCATGATATAACCAATTTGCAAGGGAACAATCGTAAGTTAGGTCCACCGTATGGGTAGGGTAACAAAGCCCAAAATATTGAAAGAATTACCTCTCATAGAGGTAAAGGTACTAGCAAGACCCCCATATATGAATAGATCCCCATAAATATCTACGACTCTAAGAAGGTATTGGAGAGATATCTCCTCAACTGACTTCACACGAACTTGTGCTTAACTCTGGTGTGAGCGGAGTCTCCTGACGTGACCAATTATACAATGGATTTCACCACTCCCTTAGTCAGACACATATGTTGAGTTTAATAGCCTTGGAGAATTTTACTCACAAAATCCTATTCCAAGGCTCTAAATCTTAAGCTAGTTTGTGCACCTTGAAAAATAAAATCGTTTCTAATCAATTTTAAATTTATCAACGTTACTTTTAGTGGCTTTGTTTACTCAAAAGATGTGGTTGTTAAATTGATGATGTTATGACTCAACAAGTAAAAGAAATGGATATGAATACAATGCAAAGTCCTAACTTCAATTCTCAACAAATGATAATCTTTTTTCAAAATGCAATTTTCAATTCAACTCTGTGATTTCAAATAAGATGCAATCTTTCCATACATATATCAAAATCAAGTATAAGAACCCAAAAGATCAAATGCTATGATGCAAAATGTATATTTTTTGTATTTTCAATATAAAGGGAATGAAAATGCAAGGACTGAACAACAACTTGGTATATAAACCCTATTATAAGAAAAAGAGACAAACCAAGAAGGATATCAAGAAGAAAACACCCAACCCAATATGCAAGGACAATCAATGAAACAAAAATGATGAGAAAGAAAGATTGCCCAAAAATTCAACCAAAGAAAGGTTTCCTATCACTTTGCAGGCACTTAAAAATCATGACAGAGGAAAAAGAAGACTCAACAACCATAAAAACTTACTGAACAAACAACAAACTCAACAATCAAGAAAACAAGGATGATGTAAGTGATTGTTCAGGAGAAAACCTCGTATATACGCCCCTTGAAGAATGACAACTTGTTGGCATGTTTACAGGTAGAGCAATCTTGTCATTGATGGCAAGAAAAACAACGACGATGGCATGGTTACAGGCAAGCACAACAATAAGGTTGGCAGGTTTACAGTTGAGAGTGTGCTTGTCATTGATGGAAAACAGGCAAGGAAGGAAGAACAAGAGAAACGATGGTAGGATATAGTTCATAAGTCCAAACAGGAGGAGCGTGCAGATGGAGAATAGATCTCGGGCGTTAGATCTGAGAGCGAAGATTGACCCTCATTGGATCTAGGAGAATGTGCACGACCTTTAAGTGCAAGGTGAAGTGGGATTACAAAGTCCCAAAAGTAGGAGGACCATCCATCATCGAGGACATGTGGAAGCAGATGAGAAATATCGTAGAATTGCAAATTGGGAGAATGGAGGTGAGCAACTTCGCGAAATGTGAATTCGCGATAAGATCTGGGACATCATATCTGGAGAAAATACGAAGGAATAGCAACCGTTAGATCTAGAAGAGCTGCAAGGAGTATAATCCTAGGAGTCATTCAACACTGTAAAGCTGTGAAGGAATCCTGGCCTTCCATTTAGGTAGGACACGTGGCTAAAGATCAACATTTCGCTGAATGAAAGGTCAGAGGAAGGAGGTGCTCTAACCTCTCAAACTCGTGATATGTGAAGTCGTGATATGATCTGAGTCGTTGGATCGAGGAATAATCTAGGCCGTCAGATCCAGGAGGTGAATGTGGCAGACCACGTCAGCAAGGACAGGTGGCAACCTATGTCAGCAAGGACATGTGGTGCAATCATACAAGGATAAGTGTCAAGTTGATTCGACAATTCAGGCCACTGGAAATCACAATTATGCATTACACATGGCAGCCACTGGGGTCATGACACGTCATCGAGTGACATCATTCAGGGAGCTTAGTTTCAGGAGTTTTAACTTCATCACTTCCCCAAAGTCCCGAAGGCTGAAGTTCCGGGGCGGAGGATAACCGTTGGATCAACGAGAAATATCGACTGTTGATATGATATGGATCCATTTCAACATTTTCACAGATCGGGAATTCCAGAGGAAGGATTTGCTAGAACTCGCGATATGGAAGGTCACAAAATGATCCTAGCCTTTGGATCCAGAGGACACATGGCGAGCGATTGGGATTTCGCTAACTCACAAGTCAGGAAAGTAAAAGGGAGTGTTGAGGGAACTCGCGATATGTGAGGTCGCGACATGATCATAGCTGTTGGATCACTGAATGTTGTGGACCGTTGATATGGAGAGAGAAGCACTTAGTTCATTGGAGAGTGGTCATAACTCATGGTCACATCGTCGGGAGTTAGAGGGAGGAGCTAGAGAAACCAAGCTCCATTTCAGGTACCAGAAGTTGGAGGAGTCAAGGGAATCACAGGAGAATCCTCAAAACACAAAATTGTGAAATGCAGTTTCGAGTTAAGTTGTGGTCACCGCTGGTGGTCATGTGAATGGATGGAGCTACCGTAGCTAGGCTCCATTTTGGGTACCAGAAGTTGGAGGAGTCAAGGGACTCACGAGAGAATCCCCGAAACGAGAAATTGTGAAATGCAGTTTTGAGTTAAGCTGTGGTCACCACCAGTGGTCACTTAAGTGGAAGAAGCTAACACGCTGCTAAGCTCCATTTTGGAGATCGCGAATTGGGAGATACGAGGCAACTCACAGTAGGAGTTCACGATATGCAAAATCTCAACGCGCCCTTCTTGCTTGGCCCTTGGTCACAGCCAAGGTCAAATCGTCGAAGGATTAAGGGAGGAGCTAGCATGTCATTGGGCTCCACATTGGAGATCGTCGAGATTGCCAAGCACCCTATTGAATAAGCGCTTGGTCACAACTAGTGGTCACTTGGAGAGGCATATTGCACCTGGCGCCAGTTCACGTGGGGATAATTCATGATGAACTGTTGATCTCTGGTTTCACTTTCCAGCAAGATCTCAACCATTCAAAGTCTCCAACAGCCAAATAATCCATACTTGACTAGCTGTAACTGCCAGAGAATTCGAGGAGCTGTAGAGTGATCGCTAGAGGATATGAAGAGTCTCGAGGAATCTGCCAGTGGAATGAAGATTGTTCAAAGAGAAAATTGACAAATGGGAAAGTGTTGAAGTCTATAACTGAAATAGAGAGTGTTAGGATATTTAGACACTTAGGAGTTAGTTAAGATCTACTTGGTCTAATATGTCATTAGGTAAAAGTGTGTTTCTTTAGTATGCATTAGTCTGCATTTGTAGTTAGGCAATCCGACAGTCACGATATGTTCTCGACATAGAGTGATCCGACGGTTCATACTCTCCTCGATCTTAACGGCCATTGATCCATGGCTTAACACCCGATTGATCCATGATATCTATTTAAAGAGCATGGAGGGTCATTTTTCGATGATAGATTGTGAGAAAATCTCTTGTAAAATCTCTCTGTAATCTTTTTCTTTGCATTAATAAACTGCTCCAAGTGGTCGCGTTGGCTGGGGCCGTGGATGTTTCCCCATAGGGGTTTTACCACGTGAAAACATCGGTGTGTTGCTATTTGATCTGGTTATGTGAGTGGTTACTGAAGGTGTTCGTCCTTTGTTGGAATACATGTGTTGTCGAACATGGTATCAGATCATGTTTGAAGACAAGCTCTTGTTGTAGATCGAGATCGTGAAGCCGAGTTGCCTCATCTCCATTTTCTAGAATTTCTGTACATTTCTGGGATGAAAGGACTGTTCCATTGTGTCCGGAGCACACTTTTCATTCAGGAACACTTTTTGTTTCACTCGAAAAGGTTTCCGTTTGCCCAAGATACGACCATTATAGTCAGAATCCGGAGGTATAAAGTTTGAATACGCATTTTTAAATTTTTGCAAAGTTTTGATTTTATTTCGGTTTGTATTTTTTTTTCCGGGCTGCTACTCTTTTAGATCTGCGTATGCTCTTTTCCCCGCACCTTGTGCGAGCTCGGAAAATCAGAAACAGATAGGAAAAGGTGCATCTTCCAGGTAAGCTAACCGAGATCTAACCCTTGTTGTCATCGAGAAGCGAAATTTTTTTCTTGTGTGAAAAGAGTTTTTTTGGAGCATGCTCTCCAAGGCCGTCTTCCACAACAACAACAACAACAACACCCCAATTCTCCTTCTGAACATTACAATATGTTTTGCTAGATCAGTTGGTTAAAACTTGCCTTATTAAGTAAGAGGTCTTGAGTTCAAGTCTCTCTTTTGTTACTTTTTTTTGAAAAAGTTCATGCTAAAAAAAAATTGTAAAGTGCATTTCACTTCAAGTATAAAAGTGAATCACTATAAGTAGCTTTATATTTTATTTTAGAG
>ML797876.1:244408-275582 GCA_009831015.1 Picea engelmannii
CCAACACAACTTGCGTATGTATGTGTCTGTCGAGGGAAAACCCACATATATGTATTGAAACACTATCGGGTTAAGGATAAGGCCAAGAAACTCAAACTCAAAATGCAAATAGGATGTCAAGCAATCATACGACAAGAAACTCAAGATAACTTAGAGAAATGAAAGGAGAAAAACACTCCAAAACCCAAAAATAAGTTTCCATCCCCAATATGGTCGTCAGTTATGTTACGGGGAAAATCACTTTATGGCATGGGGTAAACCACAACAGATGGAAATGACTGCATAAATCAACTATAATCTCAAGTATGTTATATAAACAAATATGCTAACAAGACAAGATAAAGATCCTACCTCGTCCAGACGTTCGATGAAGTCCATCATTGAGCACTTGAATCAAAGCTATACACCTGCAACTTGTCCTCAACAACCAAGATACACAAGCATATGGTGATAATATATAAAGTTAACACATATAATAGCATAATCCATCAATATTCATAACAAATATTCCCATGGAATAACAATTCAAATAGTTGTGAGACATTAATTGGACGAGAAACAAGTATTTCTATTAAAATGTAATGAACATAAGTGTATGAATGACAAAATTTTGTGTTGACACGTTAAGAACCGAGAAACTCAGTCCCTTCTAGCCGGGCCTCCACCACTTCAATCCTCCACCAAAGGAAATCTCATATAAGAGAGAAAATGAGGTTCTCCATCAAATAGGGAAGAGCTTGGGGGCTGAACAATGTGTTCAGAATTAAAAGGACAAAGGGATGCATTCTCAATATGAAGTGAATAATTTATCTAGAGTAACTTTTCTCTCAAAGTTGAATTCTTCTCCTTTCTCCACATCTTAGATATGACCCATTTATATCCTTCAAATGGAACTGAAGTGCAGATTCAAAGAGTTTCTAGTATATGGAAGGTTAAGGATCATGGATCCCATGACGTGACATAGAAACCTAACACGATTTTTTAATTTTGAGCACAAAACCCGATGTACGCGGGCGGTAATGGTGCAACCTACGTATACACATGCTGTATAGTTGTTAGGACGCGTATATGTGGAAAAATATGCTTTTTAGCTCCGGGACTTGCAAAAAAGGAACTTCAAGTCTGCATAGGGAAATGGAAAAGGCCTTCTTAACAAGTTGCATGGGGTGAGGCAAATCTTTCTATAATAATTGTTAAATGAATTTAAATCTCATAAATTTAACCTTGTTTCAAAGTTGAAAAAGAAAAAAATATATTTAATCTAATAACTTAGTTGAAATGTGATTTGCTTCTTTCAAATTGTAGAGTAATGTCAAAAAGAGAATGCACCAATGTGTATGTGTAGAATGACATACATATGAAATTTTATCAAGTTATGCCAATAAGCACACTCTTAATGTGTATAATCACATACATACAAAACCTTCACAACTTGGACATGGAGATAAAAATGATCTGAATGTACAAAGCCTTCACAACCTTAAAAGTATACTTGTCCTTGTTTTGGACATGGAGATAAAAAGGATTTGGTTGTGAATTGTAGAGGGATTTTCCATGAATCATGGGTTCCAACCTATCCTTTTAAGATAATTAAACACAAATTCTTTGAGAATAAAATTAGAACTCTGTAAAGGACAAGTTTACATATTGTTTAGTATTTTATTTTTAAGAATAAAATTAATTACATGTTATTTTTATAAAGAGTAATAAATCCTATAGTTATAGGAACTATTTAGATGAACCATGGAGGATCCAACCCAATGAATATGTAGGATCATGCCAAGGTCAATCACATCAAACACAGGGAGAGCTTGTATAGGGAATGACACAACTACAAAACTGATCAAATAATATCAGGTGTTACTTTTCCATATGATGTGGATTTTCTGTATATCCTTAGGAGGAGGCTAACCAGTGTAAATAGAAAAAAATGCCTTCATTTTAAAAGTATTGGGAGAATATTCTTCATCATAACAATCATATTCACATTCATGAGAAACCTTCTTCTTAGAAGAATTTTTAGCATTAAGAAGTTCATGGTCATCATGGTGTCTTAATAGATTATGAGCTTGGCATTAGCTTCCATGATACTAACTTTTGGTTTATGAGGTTGATGATTTTGGCTCTTGTTTAATGCATATTTTCGTAAAAGGTATTGAAATTACTTCATCTTGTGAGTGTCACACTTATGGTACTTACTCCACATGCTATTCTTACAAGTTGACACATCGGTTTTTTCCTTTTTTCAACATTAGAGATTGTTTGAGTTTTAATATTATGTGGGGGCACTATTGTTATCCCATCAACAATTTCATATATTTTAAATTTTGAGGTCTACATATATTGGTCTTTATCGATGAAGGGAATCTCCTATCAAGGAATGTGTAAAATTTTTACATATGATATTATTGTCATGTAAAAAATTGTCATAAGTGAGACACAATTTCTCAAGGTGATGCTTAGAATATTAAGCAATATCACCGCTAAAGTACTTAGGCAATTTTGGTAATTTTGGAGGAAGTCATGCTTTTGTAATTTGCAAGGCAAAAGGTTGTCTAAACAAGTGAGCAAAGGAATGCCTAGAGGGGGTATTTATATCACCTCTCTTTTGTCTTCCCTCATTTCAATTTTGGTTTTAGATGTTGTTAAAAGGGTTACTATCATTGGTTTAAGCTCATAACCCTTCAACATAACCTGAGTTGAAGGAGGGGTGAGATCTAGTATTATAGTTATGAGGAGGAGAATTATTTTAACATGTTTATATTTGGGTTCCAACTTACTTAAAGGTTTGAGTTTTGAGGTTGTGTCATAGTTGGAATATATACTTGGCTCATGGGTTGTAACATATTCAAAATATATCCTCAGATCATAGGTTGAGCATTGGTTGAAATGGAGCCTTGTCTAAAAGTTTGTCACATAGTTAGATTCACACTTGGATGAGGTGCAAAGATAAAATGGGGCATTGGGTTTGAGGCTAGGTGTTATAAGCTTTTGGATGTTATCTAAAGTTGATGTTTCCTTAGCTCAAGTTAAGAAAACTTTGGGATCCCACTTGATTCCAAATGGGTTTAATGTGAGCGACATGTTGTTGAGGTTGGATTTGCACTTGGATTACAATTTTGGTGGTTGAAGTGTAAGTTTAAGGAAATGTTTGTGGCATTGTCACAAAATATCCAAGACTCATAGAACCAAAGGTTGGAGACAATAAAATGATTGAAGGTTGGACCTAAGGTTCCGTTGGGCCATGTCTTGTCTATAACACTTCCATATTTTAGATTTAAAAAGCAAGGGAAGGAAATAATTATCGAAGTAGCTTCAGGAAAGGTTGAGGTAGTGGAAGAGAACCCTTCTAACTAGGGGCAAAGGAAAAATAGAGAAACACTTCCCTATAAAAAAGAGTGAAGAGATAAGACAAGCCATTTTCTTAAGAAAGGGAAGAGTGGATAAAAATTTTGTAATGGAGTTTCCAAAATGCAGCACGATAGTTAGGGTGAGGCACCAGATTGCCACATAGGTGGGAACACTTAAACTTTTGTTGACCACTTTTTCAATTCATGGTACTAGAATCACAAAGTGTTGTGATTCTACCCTATTATTTTACATATCTGTGATATACCTTTGAAGGGGTCTAGCCCTATAATATAAAATTATCCTAACTCTTTCTTTGTCATTGGTACTTCTTTTCATTTTTTTTTCTCTAATAAGAAGTTTCTGTTGACGGGCGTAATTGACCGCTCATCAACTGGAGGAGTGAATCCAGTCTGGGGTTGTCTAATTAACCCAAGCCGTTTGGATTAATCCACTCCGACGGGTTTAGCGGCTCCTTTGGCTAATCTAAGTCCTAAAGAAAGCGAAAAATATAACTGAAGAAAATACAACAACTTAATAAATAACACTCGCTGAAATATATATATACATCTAATATATGTCTACAATTTAACTAATTAATATTTATGAAATAATTCTACTTATCATATGCACAATATATACAAATAATTCTATTTCTAATATATATACATTATGTACAAACTACGAATTTTAATCTAAATCCGTGAAAATCGAATGTAAATTGATTTTTTAAACAACAGTAAGCTATTTTTGATTTGTTTTCTTATAATGTTTATATAAAATAAATCGAATATCAAACCGTCTAATTAAACAAAAGAAATAACAGATGATAAAAAGTGTTTTAACTATAGGGAACTTCTATATCTATTATACTAATTAAATTAAATAACAAGCTGACCTGTTATCACATCCAATATCTGTTCGATGTGTAGCATCAAGTCACCTTATCTGACGAGGTAAACCTATAGCAGATCCTGAAATTGCTTCTAATAAATGTGAAGCAGTAATGATGGAATTCGAATGACAGAACACATAAAATATATGATCCCAACAATATCATAATTTTACAAGCAACCACATTAAGATAAATCTTGCTGTGAGAACTTGTGTATAAACGTTCAATCAAAGATAAAGATAAATCTCTTAATTCAAGTTTGAATGAATGATTATTGTGCGTTAAATATGGAACATGAAACATGGATAATATATAAACTTTTATCATACCAACTTGTAGTAAACCATGACAATGAAAGCAATCGTAATCTATCTACAAATTGAAATAAACATGACTTGAATAAAACCACAATACGGAAAAGCTAAAGCTGTGACGAGTATTATATTCCATTCAAGTCTGTAAATGAAAAATCCATAGTCTTTCCCCGGGTAGAGATGATGCCATGTTTACAAAATAACATGCTTATATAGGTTTCAGGAAACAAAAATGTTTCTTGTTGATAATATCAAATCTGTTCCAAAAATATGGGGGATGCAACCACCTTGATTTCACTGAATAAAAATACCAACAGCCTAATCTATTTACTAAAAACACAAAGTTGATATGGCTAGGAGATCTCAACAGTGCCTCATATCTCCTTGGAAATCATGGGTTCCTGAAAACAAATGAAAAATGGGAAGATTTTAGATATGTTTTCAATTGTCAAATCAAGCAATTCAAAATTTTCTAACCGGCTACAGAATCTTACGATTCTGTAGCTAGTTATAATAACAACTACAATCATATTTTATTCAACAAACAAAACAAACTAATCTTTATAAGAAAGGTAATCTATTCAATCAAATCGTATATCCTAACTTGAGAGTGAAAAAATCATGCTAAAATCCAAAAGATCATACCTCAAATCATGGAATTAAAACATATCAAGCAATCTTGGAGTTTACGATTGCTATTGCTGCTTCTACATTCTTGAAAATGACATATCCTGTAGTTTTTAAGCGTTTCTCCTTTGATTGTATTATGGATTGGAGTCTATTTTTCTCGTTTGTCAACAAATCCAGTTGGTCTTTTAAAGATTTAAGCCGGGACTGTAGCAAAGGCACATCCGTATAATACCTGTCGATCCAGGATCGACACTCATCACACTGTGGCTGTAGGGACTGTGCATTGGCACTGACAGCATTAAGGGTTGGAGAATCGTCCACGCGAAAGGTAGGTTTATCACAGAGTTGAATGCCTGAGAATTCTGGGTTACCTTTTAGACATGGAGGCAGGTTGTCTACATAGTCATAGGGTGTGTCAGGGTAAAATCCGTATGACACGGGGTCTTCTTCAACCAAAAACCTCTCAATTTCTGAATCTGAGTCTTCAATTACTTCAATTGTGTTTTATGTGTCTACACAGGGTTTGATTTTATTCCAAACACTTCGTGAAATCAAACGACCAACCCTTTTATTCTTGAAATTAACATCGATGCTGCCCTTTAGCTTCTTCCCTGTGGGTTTTTTAACAGTTTTAGTGCAACTCTTTGGGTGCGAACCCGATTGATTATCCGGTTGAGTAACATCAGGGTAGGTCGAGGGTTCATTATTAGGGGCAAGATCACAGGGTAAGAGCGGTGGAGGAGAGGTGGTAGGTTTCGCAAGGGTTTCTACGATAACTGGCTTATCAACCTGTCCTAATTCATGATTTCTGAAACCATTTCGTAAAATAAATGCATCCCAACAATCATTTTGTAATTGCAACTGATGCACAAGGATAATTTTAACTAAACAATGATGGAATAAACTCGAATCAGACCTCTACTTCTTAAACCATTTTCCCATCTTGTACAAACTTCTAAGCAGGAAGTAGGGTATATTTAACGGGAAGCCAATGAAACTCATAAGCAATCACAGATGATACAAGAAAACTAATCCAAATCTTCCTTCACATGTAATGAATTGTTTCACAATAGAAAGTAGATCATGCCACCTAGGTTTTAAGGATGAGACTGGCATACCTCGATCGCAACTAGTAATTTTCCGTGAGGTGAACATCAAAGTCCAGGGGACCTCTTCAACTTTTACATTCTTGAACCAATTTTGCCCGACAGCTGGTAAACCCGTGGCTTGGCTTAAAAACTCTTCTGTTACTTTTAACTACATGTCACCTATCTTTGCTCTGTATCCATCGAAGTTCAAGGCAAATTCTTGGGCAACTCTCAGATTGAAACCCTTAAATTTTTCGATGAATAAATGCCAACCGTTCCTTTCTAAATCGTCCCTGGCGTTATCATACAATAGCAAGGTTTGGATGCCATTCGTCTCAATCCTTACCACTGGAGCCATGGCGAACAAAAGGGAATCAACACAGAACTTACAGGTAGGGTTTGATAAAAAGCCACAGAGCCATAGCCTCGAGCCTCAACAAAACAATGCTATGACAGTTCAAACGGTAGGCCGAGGCATTAATCACAATGCGTGGGAGAAAAATTGTGAAGCCCGAGACCATGCAAAAGAGTAATGGCATGTTGTACTCCGCATGCCACCTTGGCATTGGGTACGTACTAGGATCAGAACACTTTAAAACCAAAATATGCACGTTCATAGTTTGATTACAAAGGTAAGTGCATCAAAAAATTGAATAATTCAAAGTTTCGTGAATAAAAAATCCATCAATATCAATATAAAAATCGAATATTAATGAATGGAGGTCTTGTGCTTATGAAACCAAGGCATGCTTAGAACCAAGGGCTCATAAACAAGGGGAATAATCATGCTCATAAAAAAAATATGACAATTCTATAATAAACCACATGAGCAGTCTTCCTTTAATCACAAATAAAAAAAAATGTCAATTCCAGCCACGAGTTTTCATGCTTACAGTCATGAAAACAAAAATCGAAAAGAAGATATGTAAAAAGCGACAAGTGACAAGTGTCCTTTAGTGAGAATGCTCATGACGAGTAATGAAAATTTAGAGACCCTGTGTAGGCAGCTTACAAACAATAGAAATTATATTATTGCTTCCAACAAGGTCCCACCATCCAAATGCATGAGAGACATAAGGCAGTGTTATGATGGATGGAATGGAGGTAGTGATGTGGTTCATGATGTAGTTTTATTTATCTCTATAAAAAGGTTTATGATTATTCTTTTAGGATAGTACATCATGTTGTCCATTCCATTCTATGGCGATGGCTATGGTTCACGTTTCTTTATTATATATCATTTCTCATGTGTTTGGTATCATTTCAATGGTGATGATTCCAATGTGTGAAGGTACTATGGTCAAAGACTAAGTTTATGATGAGATTGGCACCATTTTGTTGGTGCATGCATGATAAAACATGATAAAAAATCCATATTTATGTGGGAAATATTGTATGAAGTATGTATGATTCCACATTTTCTATAGCTCTTGGTTTTTGATATATGAAATGTTTATTTGACTCCTCTTGTATATATTACAATGTGTTGATATTGGATATATTGGTAGCTAATTGGGGTTGTGAGAATGATAGCAAAGCATGGTTAATTGGTTCAAGTTTTTGTCTATTCGCATATGGTGGTTACATGATTGGTTGGTCTCCTTCCTTCTCTTAAAATTTTCATAAGTTGTATTTATTTAGTACACAATGATTGATTGGTTGAAGGTTGATTTGTGCACTTATATCATTTTGTTTTTCAGTTGACACAATGTGATAAATGAGTGCATTGTTATTTACTCTAATGACTATCCACAACCTATGTTAATACTTCAAAATACATGTATTTAATGATGGATAGTTCATTGGATTTGACCTTAGGTGGCACTTGGTATCATGGTTTTGGATTTGCATTTGATTGTTTAACTTGTGAATATTGACACCCACTGTTGGCATGGGGATTAGGCATGTTATCACATAGTTTGTAGTTTAGGTTACAGGCTACAGGATAGAGGACAAACTGGCGTAACAGGAACCTTCCCCACCCAATGTCACCTCGATGGGGAGGTTCTTTCTGTTTAGGGAGGTTAGCCCAGGGGAGACATCCCCGGTAACCTGGGGTTTGAAGAGGCAAAGGATACAAGGTCAATTTTTAAGATTTCCCTCCTCGCAGGTTACCACCAGTATCAGATAGTCCAGCTAATTAGCCAATAAAAGAAGTGTAGGCCCTGTTGAAAACACCTGCCCAGAACAGAACAATAGTAACACAATATATATATTTGTAGGCTATAACTCAAAGGGTTAGTAATTCTTTAACTATCTGATTTCATTCAATAAGCAATGTAATAGATACAAGATGAGGTCAACGTTATGGTAATTAGCGTATGAAGGATCATCAATTCATCAATATCTACCAAAATGACCAAGCCAACAGTATATCCAATCAATAATTTGTTCAATAAATGCTTGACGTCATTACTCAATTGCTCATATTACACCTTTGTTGCGTCAAGATGAGATACTCAACTATGACGACAGCATTTATTATGTTAGCAATGTTAGTTAGGGTTTTAAATTTAGGGTTTTAAAAAGTTGTTTTTGTACACTAGAGGCTCAACATTGGAGATCTAACCAGTGCCTTTGCATATATGGAGTCAAAAGTAAGGGCACAAGGTCTCGGGAGGATAAAAACTTAGAGACTAGAAGGTAGGGCTCTATGGTGCTGCAAAGGAAGGGCCCTAGAATCAAAACCCTAGGGGAAAGAGGCTCACTCCGGTGTTTCTTAAGCAAGGCCTCGTGCTCTTTCCTCCTTCTCTAAATAAACTTGGCAAAACAACTAGTTCAAAGTATAAATTTAAGGGAGAAAGTGTTGCAATGGCAAGGCTTTCAAACCCTAGAAGGTGAAACCCTAGGTGTAGTCAATCTAGGCCTAGGACGTCTCCTCTTTTCAACCTATAACTTCAATTCTAGCTCAAAAAAAGGAAGACAAGTGTAGCAATGGCTAGGCTCTATCTTCTTTCTTCAATGGCTAAAAACTATTTCTCAACAAGGGGACATGTAACAATGACCTACTTGTGTGCTTGTTACCTAGGGTTTTAAAATCAACAAATTAGTAAGTAAATGCAAGAATACTAACCTACAACCATTCAATCAAGAAGTTTTGCAGGAAAAACACTTACATGTCATGAAGAAAGCACAAGAAAAACCCTAGTTGTAAACCTTCCTTGAGAGAAATGCCATAAATGCCAAGAAAAATCCTCCAAGAACAAGTGCGCCTCACTTAAACACCAAAATTACCCTAGTAGGGCGCAAGAAATCAGATCTCACAAGAGAGTGAGTTGTGTTATGTCCAAATGAGGGAAAAACATCCTCAATATATATCATTCTATGACCTTTAATTTACAAAATAGGTCATTAAAACAACCGACAAGGCTGACTACAAAAATTACATTGTTTTTACATTAACTGCTAAGTAAAAGACAGAAAATGAGAAAAAGGTGGGACGTCAAGCCCTTCTGAGGGAGAAGTTGTCCCTTTTTGGGCTAGTCCAACATCCAGAAGTCAGGCGTTAGCCCTTCTAGGGCTCCTCCAAGCTGCCACAAGTGTCAGTAATCCATCAAACTGCCACACGCTCAAGGTGATGTCTAGATATTTTGGGTGACGTCCTGTCCATCAAGAGGAAAACGTTCCATCTGAAGTGGGTCATCCCCCCTAGGTTGGGCTTAGCCAAAGTGTCCTAGGTGGAACGTCCTTCTTTTCTTTGTGTGCAAAGGCTCATCATATCACTGTCCTGTCTCTGCCACTGATGGGATCCCAACAACCATATGATGGGCTCTTCAGCCCCATGGAGGTCTGAGCTAATCATCTCCCCATGTGTACCGATCCACTGGTACCTTTCCATCGGGCATGGTCCTGCACATCAAAAACTTCGCCCTCCATGGGCTCATTAGTCCTTGGGATCATAGCAATGTCAATCATATCTCATCATTAATTTTATCAAATACATGCACAAAACCCCTAGCATATCCTCTAACAACTCAAAGATATTACATTGATCTACTATACAAAGCTGAAGAGAAAGACAAGGTAACCTATTGGGCCAGTATCCATAAGAAGAGGAAAGTTTCCAAAGGACATTATTCAAACCATGTAATATGAGGTGATATGGTCTAAGGATGTCCAGACATAGTGAAGACCAGGGGTAGGTATTACCCGTGGGTGCCTTTGTAGAAGGCGAGTTGTACCTGTCATGGATGAAGTTTTTTCCAAGCCCCTTTATTTCATTTATTCTTTCTTTTTGCTTCAAGGTCTGACCAGAGGACACTGCCTTGGCGTGGTGACCAGAGCTGACAATGTTACCCATGAGTATTTTCGCAGAAATGATAAGGCTGGCTCGTAATGAGACCCCCTTTCCCTTGGCCATGCAACCAAGGATCATTGCCCTGGCATGGTAACAAGATAATGGCAATGTCATACTGCTAGATACCTATGAACATAATGGGCCGGCTCGTGATGAGACCTCCCATCCTCTTGGTTAGGTCTTGTTTTATTATTTTCTTCGGGTCCCTTTTGTTTCTTATCGAGAGGCCTTTTATTGCCTTCTCGAGGATCCCTGGGTGAGGCATCTCTAGGTTTTATTTCCTATGGATTTTATCTTTTACTAGCTGCTTTTACCTCCTGGGCCTTTATCCCCTTCTTCCCACAGGACAAAGTGTAACCCCTCAAATAGGTCATCCTAATGCCCGGACTAGGGGAATGGGATGGATGTATGGGAGATAAGATGTAAAATGATAATATGGTGGGAGCAGATGATGGCTCTTCAAATCCCCCCTGGTGGCTAACCAAAACCTATGGATACAAGCTTGCTAGGGCACCCCGTTAATCCCCCCAACAATTTTCAAGTGGGTTAGTGTAAGATCCAAGTAGTTGTCAGAAATGTAAGGAACCTGATTCATATATCTGAAAGTTATAATGATCAAACATGACACATACCATGATACTTGGACCAATTACCTCATGGAGCAAGAGTCTTCTCTGATGCAATTCCAAGCTGATGGTTGATGTAGGAGCATCGCCAACTCATCAAGTGAGCCAACACATCAAGCAGAGATCAGCTGGATAAACAAACCCAAACTTTTGAAAATACTTTGGGATTGTAGCGCAAGATTTTAATGAAGCCATTTATGAAGCGCACTTTGTATATTGTAATGGACCTTGAGTGGATAGCTCTCGTCCTTTTGGTAGATAGTCGACATTTAATTTAGTTAATGCTGGTAGGTAGATTTTAATTGTAGATTTGATAGATTTAGAGTCCAAGAGGGAAAATGGATAGAGACACCATCATTGTACCATTGTAAGATAGTGGAAGCATTCAGGAGAAGTAGGAGAGCATACAGAGAATTGTATGAAGAACACCCATGTACATGCTTTTGAATTAATAGAAGAAAGTTCTGATTCAAACTCATGGTTGGTGTTGTTTCTCTGTGTATATTGTTTATATGCTCATGAATGTTTGTTTTCTTGTTATGCATTTGCTTTATATGTGTTGTGCATGTGATTTTATGGTTTAACCAGAAGTCTGAAGGAGAATGAGTTTCAATTGTTTCTCTATCCGAGCCAGGATATTCCTGCAAGGTGTGCAGTTGAATTCATCCGCAAGGAGTGCATTGATGAAGGCTCTGTAGTTTAACTTTTGTCCTCATTCACCCATAAGTTGTTTTGGGGTTGTTGAATCCATGCAAGGAGTGTGCAGGTTGAAGAGGGAATCTCAGTCGTGGGTCCGAGAAGAAAGATTTGGAGGACTGTTGTTGCAGGAGTGCGCAGAGTCGAAGACTTCAACACTTAGCGTTGTTGAAGATTCGCCGCAAGGAGTACGTGCAAGTTCTTCTGAAAGAATCAGAGTGGAAAATCTCAGGAGGTATAGCACCTTCGTGACATCGTTAGAGTAGAGCACAGGAGGGTTGTGCCGTGGAATGTTCGAGCAAAGCGTCATAAGCTCAGATGTTGGAGAGAAAATTCTGAGAAGGAACACTTAGCCATTCTCGAGAATTCCTCAAGGAGAGAGGAAAGGAATCGATGGTTAGGGTTCGCAGAGGAGATTGACGAAATCCCGTCAGTCGTTAGATATTGGAAAGTTGCGCAGGGGTTAAGCCCTAGTGGGCAGAGGAGGACTCCCGGAAGAGTTGTCGGGATATCGGAGAATCGGGGTTTCTGGAGACAAGAGACTCGTCCTTATTGGAATCGCGATCCGCGATTTCCCGATAGGATCAGGGCCGTCCAATAGCAGGGACACGTGGCAGGAGATCCCGCAGAGTCGGGGATCGGGAAATTGAAAGTCCCGTGCACAAGACAACGGAAATCGTGATATCCCGATACACGATTTCCCGACGGGGTTAAGGGCGTAGTGGAGGACAGGTGTCGGAAGGTCAACCCTCGCAAGGAGTCAACGATAAGTGGCATTAGCATATCGGGTATCGGGAGTTGGAAGCCCGAGGACTTGGGGTCGCAAGTAGCGAAGTCGCGATAGTGCGAAGATGCAATAAAGTAGAAGTCCCGATAAGGTGGGAGAAGGTCAGCGTTGACTGAGCCATCGAGATTCAGGGATTTGTGAGACCAGATCCTGTGCTTTCAAGACTCACGATCACACGAGGTTCGATTTCCCGATAGGGAAAAGGGAGATCATAGGGTGAGTTATGTGGGTGCAGAAGAGTCCCGATAAGGGATTTGAAGAGTGTTTCAGCTCTTCGGGCCGAAGGAAAAGAAGGTCCTGGTGGAAGCGAACGTGTCCTGGTGGCGCGTTTTCATCAAGTGGTATCAGAGCGAGAAATTATTTTCTTTCTATAGCATAGAAGAAAGGAAATTTTCACCATGCCGCTGAGAAGAGAAAGGCAATCACCTGACCCAGAAGATAGGGAGGTGAGAAGAAGAGGCAGACCGACAGGAAATCCAGAAATGGAGAGGCAAATGAGAGATCTCTGAGCAAGGCTTGAAGAGATGGAGACAACTCAGAGACGCGGAGTTGGTGCAGGGGATCTTAGTGATTCCAAATTTGAAGTGGAAGATAGACATGAAGAAGAGGTCACAGCAGAGGATGCATCAGCTGAGCGATTGATCAAAGATATCGCCAGGATGGGTGCGAAGGCGAAGATGGACATTCCAGTCTACGAAGGAAATCTGGATGCAGAAGAGCTGCTAGATTGGATTAGAGCTCTTGACACTTACTTAGATTATGAGGATATTGAAGAGGATAAGAAGGCCAATCATGCTATCACGCGCTTGAAAGGACATGCAACATTATGGTGGGACGAGCTTCAAGTAGACAGACGCTGCAAAGGAAAGCAGAAGATTAAAAGCTGGGATCGAATGATTGAGAAGATGAAGGCAAAGTTCATCCCAAGGGATTATCAAATCACACTGTTTAGGAGAATGCAGAACCTGAGACAGAAGTTGATGACAGTGAAGGAGTATACTAAGGAATTGTACAAGCTCAATATCAGAGCAGGTCATCGGGAAAGCGATGATGAAAAAGTTGCCAGGTATATGAATGGCTTAAGATATGATATCCAGGATGAGATGAGTATGAAAACCATCAGAACGGTGGAGGATGCTTACTAGATGGCTTTGAAAGAAGAAGAGAAGCTGAGTCGTAAGCCAGCACAGTGAGGCTGAGGTAGGAGCCAGCCAAAAGGTAAGTCAGTTGCCCAGGAAAAATTCCAGAAATCTAAGGACGACTGGAAGAAACCTCAAACTCAGACAGAGAGAGGTGGAAGTTCACAGAGAGGGTGATATGATGAGAAAAGAGAACATCATACTGAACAGAGAGGAGGATACGCTGATAATAACACATTTCCTCGTACCAGAGGTAGAGGAAGAGGCAGAGGTGGAGTCATCACATGCTTCACGTGTGGAAAAAATGGACACAAGGCAGTTGACTGTCCAGATAGGAAGAAGGATGGAGGAGAAGCTCACGTCGCCAAGGCACAAAGGTGAAATGCTGAAGCAAAAGACGCAGAAGACAGAAGGTCACTGATGATGCGTAAGGTTATCGTAACACCCGAGAAGGAGGTGGAGGACACAACTCAAAGAAACAGACTTTTCAGAACCACATGCAAGACCAAAGACAGGAAGTGCAAGGTCATCGTGGATAGCGGAAGCACAGATAATCTCGTTTCAACTGAGATGGTGGAGAAACTAGAGCTGGAGACAACTAATCACCCGAGTCCATACAAAGTTTCATGGCTATAGAAGGGACATCAGGTAAGTGTCACTAAACAGTGCTTAGTGGACATCAAGATAGGAGGATATAATGATAAAATACTCTGTGATGTTATTCCTATGGATGTTTGTCATTTATTGCTAGGTAGACCATGGCAATATGACAGGAACATAATTCATGATGGGAAGATGAATACGTATACTTTGGAGAAGAATGGGAGAACACATATGTTACTTCCGATAAAAGATAAGGAGGTGAAACCGGAAGTGAACAACAGGGTACTTCTCATGAGTTGGAAGGAACTTCTGGAAGAAGTAAAGAAGAAGGAAGATCCACAATTCTTTGTGGTCAGGAAACCAAAAATTGTCTTGACCAACACCAGAGTGGATGATTTGCCGGAAGAAATTCAGGAACTGCTGGAAGAGTTCACTGATATAGTGGTGGACTAATTACCTCATTTGTTTCCGCCGATGAGGAGCATGAGTCATCATATAGACCTCATACCAGGAGCCAGTTTACCGAAAAAAGCTGTGTACAGGTTGACGCCACAGGAGAACGAAGAAGTCAAAAGGAAGGTACATGAACTATTGGATAAAGGACTGATCAGGGAAAGTTTAAGTCTGTGTGCCGTTCCAATGGTACTGAGTCCAAAGAAAGATGAAGGTTGGAGAATGTGTACTGATTCTAGAGCCATTAACAAGATAACCATCAGGTACAGGTTTCCATTTCCATGGATGGATGACTTGATGGACTGTTTAAGTGGAGCCAAAAAATTTTCTAAGGTAGATTTGAAAAGCGGATATCACCAGATTCGCATGAGAGAAGGCGATGAGTGGAAGACAGCCTTCAAAACTAACGAAGGATTGTATGAATGGCTAGTCATGCCATTTGGTTTGACGAATGCACCAAGTACCTTTATGAGGTTGATGAATGAAGTCCTGAGAGCATTCATCGGGAAGTTCGTCATTGTGTATCTGGACGACATACTGATTTACAGTAAATCAGAGGCTGAGCATTTGAAGCATTTGGCCATTGTGATGAGGAAGCTACAACAAGAGAAGTTGTTGATCAACATGAGGAAATCTTCATTTATGAAGACATAACTCATTTACTTAGGATTTTTCATATCGGCAAATGAATTAAAGATGGATCCAAGTAAAGTGGAGGTAATTAAAAAATGGCAATCACCAAGAAATGTTTTCGAGGTGAGAAGTTTTCATGGACTGTCTAGTTTCTATAGAAAATTCATCAGGAATTTCAGTGGAATTAGCGCAACAATGATGGACACTGTCAAGAAAAGACATAAATATTTTCATTGGACTGAAGAAGCAGAGAAGAGCTTCAATCTGTTGAAGCGAAAGATCACAGAACAACCGGTTTTGGTGTTGCCGGATTTTACGAAAGTGTTCCAGGTAAAATGTGATGCAAGTGGCTTTGCCATAGGAGCGGTCTTAAGCCAGGAGGCTAGACCAATTGCATATTTCAGCGAGAAGCTGGATGAGGCAAAAGTAAAGTACTCCACGTATGACAAAGAATTTTATGCTATCATACAGGCGTTGAATAAATGGAGGCACTATTTGATCCCGAAAGAATTTGTTTTGTATAGTGATAATCATGCATTACAGTTTGTGAGTCAACAAGAGAAGCTGAATCAGAAACATGCTAAATGGGTAGAGTATATGCAGAATTTTACATTTGTAATTAAACACATTTCAGGTATTGCTAACAAAGTGGCTAATGCTTTGAGCAGGAAGCATTTGTTGCTGCAGGAGTTTCGAGTCAAGACATTGGGTTTTGAAAATCTTAAAGACATGTATGCAGGTGATGTAGATTTTGCAGAGGCATATGAAGCAACTGAGAATCCAGTCCTCAGAGACAGAAGCCCATGGATAGATTACATGATCCAAAATGGACTGTTATTCAGAGGAAATCAGTTATGCATTCCAAATTGCTCCATGAGGGAGAATCTACTAAAAGAGAAGCACAGTGGTGGATTAGCAGGGAATTTTGGCCATGACAAGACATTTGCAAAGCTAAGCGAAGCATACTTTTGGCCAGGAATGCAGTCGAAAGTCAAGAAGTTTGTTGACCGGTGCAAAATTTGCCAACATTCAAAGGGCAGGAAGCAGAATGTGGGATTCTATCAACCATTACCCATACCAGAGAGGCCATGGGAGGTGATCAGCATGGATTTTGTACTGGGATTTCCGAGGATGCAAAGAGGTGTTGATTCCATCTTTGTGGTGGTTGACAGGTTTTTGAAAATGGCACATTTTATTCCATGTCAGAAGACCAGCGATGCAACACACATCGCCAATTTGTTTTTCAAGGAGGTCATTCGACTTCATCGACTGCCGAAAAGTATTGTTTCGGACAGGGATAAAAGGTTCATTGGACATTTCTGGAGGACACTCTGGAAGAAGATGGAAACTAACTTGATGTTTAGTTCTACCTATCATCCTCAGATGGATGGACAAACAGAGGTAGTAAATAGAGGTCTAGGAGATTTATTAAGAAGCTTGGTGATAGAGCACCATAGCAGCTGGGACAATGTGTTGCCACAGGCAGAGTTTTCATACAACGACTCAGTGAACAGGAGCACAGGAAAAATTCCATTTGAGATTGTATATGGCAGGCAGCCAAGAGGAGTATCTGAACTGAGGGATTCAGAGTAGATAATGACTAAGAGCGCAAGTGCTGAAGAGTTCGTAGAGGCGATGGAAGATCTTCACAGCAGGGTGAAGGAGCGATTGCTGGAATCAAACCAGGAGTATAAGCGCAGAGCGGATCAACATCGGAGACAACTTCAGTTTGAAGTTGGTGATCTAGTTCTAGCACATCTGAGGAAGGAAATGTTCCCAAGGGGAACATACAATAAGCTAAAAATGAAGAAAATCGTGCCATGCAAGGTCCTGAAGAAATTCAGAGAGAATGCTTACGAGATCAAGTTGCCGAAGGCATCGAGATATCTCCGACATTCAATGTCTCAGACTTATATCCATATAAGACTGAGGAAGCAGGAGCTAGAAGTGATGAGCAACCAGAAGTCCAGTGGCAGAAGCAGATGCCGATTGCAGAAAATCCACAGATGGAGTACATATTGGACAAGCGAGTGGGTAAGAAGACCAGAAGAAAAGAATACTTCGAGTATATGGTCAAGTGGAAGAATCACCTAGTGGAAGATGCCAGCTGGGAGACCGAAGCAGAGATTCAAAGGCATGGACAGACCGTGCAGGAGCTCATGGACAGGAGCCCATGAAAGTTTTCAAGCCGAGGAGTATGATGCAGGAGCATCGCCAACTCATCAAGCGAGCCAGCACATCAAGCGGAGATCAGTTGGATAAACAAACCCAAACTTTTGAAAATACTTTGGGATTGTAGTGCAAGATTTTAATGAAGCCATTTATGAAGCGCACTTTGTATATTGTAATGGACCTTGAGCGGATAGCTCTCGTCCTTTTGGTAGATAGTCGACATTTAATTTAGTTAATGCTGGTAGGTAGATTTTAATTGTAGATTTGCTAGCTTTAGAGTCCAAGAGGGAAAACGGATATAGACACCCTCATTGTACCATTGTAAGATAGTGGAAGAATTCAGGAGAACTAGGAGAGCATACAAAGAATTGTATGAAGAACACCCATGTACAGGCTTTTGAATTAATAGAAGAAAGTTCTGATTCAAACTCATGGTTGGTGTTGTTTCTCTGTGTATATTGTTTATATGCTCATGAATGTTTGCTTTCTTGTTATGCATTTGCTTTATATGTGTTGTGCATGTGATTTCATGGTTTAACCAGAAGTCTGAAGGAGAATGATTTTCAATTGTTTCTCTATCCGAGCCAAGAGATTCCTGCAAGGTGTGCAGTTGAATTCATCTGCAAGGAGTGCGCTGATGAAAGCTATGTAGTTTAACTTTTGTCCTCATTCACCCAGAAGTTGTTTTGGGGTTGTTGAAGCCATGCAAGGAGTGCGAAGGTTGAAGAGGGAATCTCAGTCGTGGGTCTGAGAAGAAAGCTTTGGAGGACTGCTGTTGTAGGAGTGCGCAGAGTCGAAGACTTCAACACTTAGCGTTGTTGAAGATTCGCCGCAAGGAGTGTGTGAAAGTTCTTCTGAAAGAATCAGAGTGGAAAATCTCAGGAGGTATAACACCTTAGTGACATCGTTAGAGTAGAGCACAGGAGGGTTGTGCCGTTGAATGTTCGAGCAAAGCATCATAAGCTCAGATGTTGGAGAGCAAATTCTGAGAAGGAACACTTAGCCATTCTCGAGAAGTCCTCAAGGAGAGAGGAAAGGAATCGACGGTCAGGGTTCGCAGAGGAGATCGACGAAATCCCGTCAGCCGTTAGATCTTGGAAAGTTGTGCAGGGGTTAAGCCCTAGTGGGCAGAGGAGGAGTCCCGGAAGAGTTGTCGGGATATCGGAGAATCGGGGTTTCCGGAGACAAGAGACTCGTGCATATTGGAATCGCGATCCACGATTTCCTGATAGGATCAGGGCCGTCCAACAGCAGGGACACGTGGCAGGAGATACCGCAGAGTCGGGGATCGGGAAATTGAAAGTCCTATGCACAAGACAATGGGAATCGCGATATCCCGATATGCGATTTCCCGACGGGGTTAAGGGCGTAGTGGAGGACAGGTGTCGGAAGGTCAACCCTAGCAAGGAGTCAATGACAAGTGGCATCGACATATCGGGTATCGGGAGTTGGAAGCCCAAGGACTTGGGGTCGCAAGTAGCGAAGTAGCGATAGTGTGAAGCTGCGATAAAGCAGAAGTCCCAATAAGGTGGGAGAAGGTCAGCGTTGACTAAGCCATCGGGATTCGGGGATTTGTGAGACCTGATCCTGTGCTTTCAAGACTCGCGATCACGCGAGGTTCGATTTCCCAATAGGGCAAACGGAGATCATAGGGTGAGTTCTGTGGGTGTAGAAGAGTCCCGATAAGGGATTTGAAGAGTGTTTCAGCTCTTTGGGCCAAAGGAAAAGAAGGTCCTGGTGGAAGAGGACGTGTCCTGGTGGAACGTTTGCATCAATGGTGATGGATGATGTTGCTGCTGACAGGACAGGTCTGATGAAGAGAAGAAGGATGGGCCCTCCAAGGCCATGCTCAGGTCAATCCTGCTCTCGGTACTTCGTGTCTAGGACCTGTGGGCCTCGAGACATGATCTCCTAGTTATCCCTAGAAATCAGGGATAACAAGGCCTTTGGTTTGGAATATTGGCATTCCTTAGACCTCCTCACTACATAAAGTCTAATCCATGCCTTAACTTGTATTTGGTAACCATAGAGGCAATTGGCATATATACTATGATGGCTCCTCGTGTTGGAAAGTATTGACCCCATTGAACTTTGGAATGATTATGACTTTGGGAAACTTGGTTTCAAAAGTTTGTTTCTTGGGCATGATTAACCCTTCCACCCTTGGGATTTGATTTTTTGGATATTAGTGTTTGGGACTATCACATGTCCACCTATGTATTGGATATAATAAACAAAATTTAACATGGAATGGTGGTGGCCGGTGTATTCTATTTGATTTAGTTCATAGGTGGGAGGTATAATGATTGATGTTTGGTGAGGTATGTTGATGAATTATCCCTCTCTCCCCTTTGTAGCACAATATTTCATTTTGGTTTTGGGGAGATGGAATCACAACCCTATACACATTTTTTTAAGAACCCTCCTAGCCATGGTTGGTACCCTAGGTTGTAACCAATTTTTTGACTTAAATCACTTTGATGACATTGTTACTAATCACAACTAGGCCTTTTGTGGATTTGTAGGTTGTTGTTTGTTGAGAAGTTTGGAGCTACATCCAGACCATGTGTTTTGATATGTTTAGATAAAATTAGGCTCATGCTTCACTCTATGTTTTCATTTGTGTGCATCATTTTTTATTGGTGAGTGGGGATTGCTATCTAATTGAATGCCTTTACCTCTATTGAGTTTTCCTTGATTTCCATTATCTTTTGAGTTATTTCACTATTTTGTTGTTGTTTCCTTTAACCACTTGGTCACTTTAAGTATGAAACCAATCTTTCCTTGGTCCACCTATTTGCAGGGTTTGTGGTTAAATTTTTAACCTCTCTGCAACGTTGACAATGAATGCATAGTTGATGAGTTTATTGGTTATTTAGTAATTTGTTATGTGTTTATTTTGAGCCCAACACTTGATTGATTTTTTTTTCAACTAGACTAGTGTGGTATGACTTTTGAGCACAGTGTTTCTACAATCAACTTGGGCTTATGTGCTCCTTTGATCTAGATTATTTGGAGAAAGACATGAAGGTGGAAATATAAAAAAATATATAACAATGAAATACACAAAAATATATCAGATAACACATAAATATAGTGAAACCCAACTTCTATTAGTGAATGAGAGAAAAAAACATCATAGAACACAAACTGGCATAATGGGGTTGCTTATCTATGAAAGTAAGAGATGTTTGCTATGCTTCATTCACAACAAGATTTACATCACAGTCCATTGCATGCTTAAAAGGCATCCTTTACCTCAATTATATATGAGAGTGAGAGGAGAACAATTCACATGATGCATGTGGGATAAATTTGAATAAGTTTATAAAATTCCATAGGCATGCAAAACACTAGGACTTCCCGAGCGGTCACCCATACCAGTACTACTCTAGCCTAAGCGTGCATGACTGTGGGGTTCTAATGGGATTCAATGCATTAATGATATGATGTAGGTATGTACATAAAACCACTATGAAATCATTACACGATGTTTTTAATTAACAAATGAAGATAGAATTACATTCCATTCCCCATCAAAAGGGTGAATATCATGGTTTATCAAAACCATAGGATTGAAATGTTGATTCAGTGGAAAAGGTGGATGGCCACTGAGATCCACCTGGATCATAACTCCCCCCTTAGGAAGCAATGGTCCCGATTGCGTCAAGTTCCCTCGGGATATGGGGAATTTTTTGTTAAATCTGAACCTTGGTGAGTCGCTTTCCTTGTTGAAGTAGATTTCATGCATGTACTTTTCCAGTGGAAGGATGTCATGAACCTGTTGGAGGTGTTGGATCCGTTCAACAGATCTGGATGCATGATCTTCCTTGGTATGAGTGTGGGAGTACTTTATCGGTGAATATGTAGCAAGAAGATAGATATCAATGGGGGCTAATGGTTGGAACCCCAAGCACACTTGAAAAGGGTCATGGCCAATAGAGTTATGTTGAGAATATGGAAGACTCGCATTCTCTTTGTTCTCCTCTACAATATTGTGGACATGCTTCTACATATTGAAACATATTGGGATGAGGTTGTAGTGGTCACTATGACCTTCTATTCATTGTCTGACTAGATCGTGAAGAGGGAAAACTTTGTTTTCTAAGAGATTACTTTGTGGCTTTGTTTTTTCGAAATCAATGAAGTGACATTAGTTGTAGCTACCTCTAGTACCCTATAGAGATGACCTCCCAGAGAAATACTGAAACTGTGGGGTTGAGACTCTTATATAGAATGATGTTTCCATATATATGGTTGTCCTAAAATAACATCACATACTTCAATTGGGGCAACATCACACACTAACTCATCCTTGAAGGGATTGATGTCATATGAAAATTGGCACTGTTGGCTGACACAGATGTCTCGTCCCCAGTGCAACCATCCAATGATGTATGGTTGGGGGTGTGGCATCATTGGCAACTTCAATCTCTTGAAAACCTCGGCTAAGATCATGTTCTTATGACTCCCACTGTCAACAATGAAATGCAATTGGGTCCCCTTTACCCACATCTACGAGTGGAAGAGGCGCTCCCCCTCCTCAAGCTCCTCTAGTTCTTATGATTGTATTGTTGCGGTTTTGATGGTAGTAGTGGGTTCTGCATCAATGATTTATTTCCCTTTATTATTCTTTGAATTAGAGTCCAATTCAGGTTCCGATTCTTTTTCTTTGAGATCAATCGTCGATGACTGTTTTGAGCGACATTCATCGGTGTTGTGCCAGAGGCTATTGTGTAACTCACATGGTATCTTTCTTAGACTTCTCATTACCCTTATTTGTCTGTGTCTTGGACTGGATATCTTGAGGTTGGAATTCCTTTCTATGTCCTTCGTTATGTGAGTTAGGGTTTCCTTTGCCACGATTCTATTGTGGCATATTTTCAAACTTGAACTCCCACTTACTTTGTTGCTTGAATTTTTGCTCAATTTTGACTGCATATCAATAAGCATCGCCCAGTGAGGAGATGTCCAATAAATCCATCTATGTTGGTATGTACCTGTGCAGACCACTGCAATACTTCAATATCAGGTGTCACTCAGATTCTTTGATACCCAACTTTGAGCACAAGGTATGAAAGATGTTAGTGTACTCCGACACCATCTGGTCTCTTTTTTGACGTATATTTGTCCATCTCATGTATTGGTCATCATATATTTCGACAAGGTATAATTCCTCCTTTAGGGAATCTACAAAGGCTGCCCCAGTGGGTTCTCTCATGAATGATGTAGATTCACCCGTGGTGTACCTCTCCTAGTAACCTTCCCACCAAGCTATGACATGGAAAGGAATTTAAGGAGTGCAAAGCGCTAGAGCATTTGCATCTATCTAGCCTTCAAATAAGGGGATATCAAAATTGAATTGTACCTTGAAGGGTGTCGCACCTCTAAAATGGATGCTAGTTGAATATGCCTTGGTCACCACCATCAATATTGTTTTAAGGATCTGAGCGAAGTTGTCCATCATCTCGTTCCTCCGTCGCACAAGGGATTGCTTGAGAAACGTCTTGAAAGGACATCCTTCTCTTTCATATCTCTTTTATTCCACCATGGGAGGTATCTTGGGCTAGCGAGAGAGGCTGTCTTCAAGAGAAACTAGCTCGAGATCCAAATCTCTATACCTTGACCTCGTCGGGGAGCTACTCTGAGAAATGACAAGGAACATACTACTCTGATACCACTAATCCAGATTATTTTGAGAATGACATGAAGGAGGACATATAACATATATATAACAATGAAATACACAAAAATATAGCAGAGAACACATAAATACAATGAAACCCAACTTATATTAATGAATAAGAGAAAAAAAACACTATAGAACACAAACTGACAGAATGGGGTAGCTTATCTCTGAAAAGAAAGAGATGATGACTACGCTTCAGTCACATCAATCTTTAAATCACACTCCATTGCATGCTTAAAGAGACTCCTTTTTAAATGTGTTGAACCTGCACAAAATAGATCTAACTAGCAAATGACATACACAATTTGCAGAGAAAATATGAGAAAAGAGAAGCAAGAGAGAAAAAATGGAAGAAGTCTCATTAACCAAATGAATGAATGATCATTTAAACATGATATACTATTTATAACTCAACTGATGCACATTGGAGGAGAAACCAATGTGCCATAGTGGTGGTCTAGAGTGATCTCAACACACACCAGCTGTTACAGGAGTAAACTACCACCTAGTCTAGTCTCACAGGCAATTACGAGAGTGAACTGCCACCTAGTCTGAGTTAACTAGTCTATCAGTCTTCAATTAACTAACTAAAACATAGTGAAGTGAGGAGGAGATCAGGGAATGATGATTAATTTTCTAGTCTGGAGATGATCCTAAGGAAAATGTACATTAGTTGGTGATGATCCCAATGTTGCATGGTGATAATCTCAATGTGGCATCTAGACTCCACTCAACTGATCAAACTAGAATGTGAATTGAAGAGAATATTCTCTTAGAGGAGTATTCTCCATAAACTATAAGAGACTGAATAATGACTAATAAACATAGGGAAAAACTAAGGAAAAATAAATCCTAGGTGTGTGTGAAGTATATCCAACACCCCCCCCTGAACATCATTATGGTGAAAATAAAGAATAGGTCCCAACAACAAGACCATGTTAGGTACCCAAATAAAAACAATACACTGAAATAAACAAGGAAAGAGGGAAAAATGCATGGGAAAAGCACCCCCTCAAAGTACAATGTATGTAAAAAGAAGAACTAACAGTTGTTAGGAAATCGTGTCCTTCACTCAAAGATGACTGCGCAAAGAATGGAAATTCTTCTCGATGAAGGTCTTGGTGAAGATGTATGCAGTCTGTTCTACTGAAGGAAGGAACTGTAGGTCGATGATCCCCTCATGTACTAAGTCCCATATGTAGTGCATGTGGATCTTTATGTTCTTTGTCTGCTGCCTCTGGACAGGATCTCTGTATAACTTCAGAGTTCTCTAGTGGTCACACCATATGACGATCGAATGATGAAACTAAATTCCCAACTTAGTGAGAAAATGTTGTAGCCACATAGCCTAAATGTTTATGTTAACTACCCCTATGTACTCTGTCTCGACTAAAGATAGAGAAATAACAACTTGCTTTTTGCTTGACCAGTACATAGGCCTGGAACCAAGACTTATTGAGTAACCAAATGTGGATTTGTGATCAATGTTATTGCCAGCCTAGTCAAAATCAGTGAAAACGATGAGGTCCAATGTAGATTTTGTTGCATACTAAATCCCAAAGGTGATGGTTCCCTATATGTATCGAAGGATACACTTTTTATCCTTCCAATGTAGCTCATGCAGCTCTTGCATGAACCTGGAGACTGCTCCAACTGCATAGGAGAGGTCTGGTCTGGAGTGTGTGAGATATAACAAGCTCCCCACTAGTTTTTTTTATAGTGTGTTTTCAACCAGTTGAATGTCTCCACCATCCTCAAGTCTGAATCCTGATAGGAAATGAGTCGGGGCAGACTTGCAGTCTGTCATGTGAAATCTCTCAAAGAGATCTCATGCATACTTGGACTGAGATAGTTTGATGCCTGATGCATCAAGGCCGATCTCACGTCCAAGAAAGAAATGTAGAAAACCCATGTCTGTCATCAAGAACCTATCATGTAGAATCCTCTTGACTGCAACAATCGATGAATTCTAGCAACCGGTGATCAACAAATCAACAACATACAGAACTAGGAGTAGAAGTGAATCAACTGTCCTGAGCATGTAAAAATTCAGGTCTAACTTACAACATACAATTTTTTGTGATAGAAGGTAGGAGTGCATCTTGGCATAACATGCCCTTGAGGCATGATTGAGGCCATAAAGAGACTTTCTCAGTTGACAGAACAAAGATGAATTCTGCACAAATCCTTAGGGCTACTCCATATATATCTCCTCAGAGAGAGCATCATGAAGAAATGAATTCTTCACATCCATCTGATGAACTTCCCATCCCTTGGTTGTCACAATGGAAATTTCCAAATGTATGGAATCCATCTTTGCTACTCGAGCGAAGGTCTCATCATAGTTAATGTCATGCACCTGCTGAAAGCCTTTGGAAAATAACCTGGCTTTGTATCTGCTAACTTGTCCATTCGATGCGCTCTTGGTCCTGTATACCCATATGCACCTGACAAGTTTCCTTCCTAAAGGAAGAGGAACTAGATCCCAATTATGGTTCTCTAGGAGGGAGTTGTTCTCCTCTTGCATGGAAGATTCCCAAAATGGATTTCTAGCAACATCGCCATAGGAATGTGGATCTAAATATTGAACGAAGAAAATATTCATAGGTGGCACAGGTTTAGTTGTAGTGAGTGCAATAGGAGTCTCCTAAAAATACGATTGATTCCTCTTAGTATCAATTGGATCCCCAAAAATATCCCTTGCATCCTTAAGAGTAGTCTTGGTCCACTTGGGCCTTGAATCTGCCTTTGCATCTGCATCGGCATGCATTGAATCTGCATCTGAATGTACTGAATTTGTATCTGGATCATCTGAATCCTCTGAATTAGAAATATCATCTAAGTAAAAGTCGACATGTGCATTCTCATCATCTTTGACAGGTGGAAGAACAAAAGTGTTTGCATGTGGCTTTTGAGGTACATGCGAGACACTTTCCTTGAATTGGACACTGTGCTCAATGATGCGTATATCCAAGGAAATATCAATGAGTCTATATCCCTTCACACTATTGGGGTATCCAAAAAATATACACTCTATGCTATGTGGATCAAGTGCCTTCCTCTTCTCAGAGGGAATCCTAGCCCATGCACTTGAACTGAAAATACAGAAGTGGGTCACTTCCGGTTTGAGGCCGCTCCAAGCCCGGTACGAGGTCTTATCCTTGACAGATCTATGGGGACATCTGTTTTTGATGTATGTTGCAAAATTAAGTTCTTCATTCCATAATATTTGTGGAAGTGACTTTTCATGTAGCATGCAAGATGCCATCACTTTTAGAGATCTATTTTTTTGCTCAGCAAATCCGTTTTTCTGCGGAGTATAAGGAACCATGTGTTGCAATTGAATCTTGGCCTCATGAAAAAGATTATGTATCTCATGGTTGACATACTCTCCCTCATTATCTGTTCAGAGGAATTTTATTTTCTTTCCTGACTGTGTCTCAACAAGGGCTTTGAAATCTTTGAGGTGTTGAAAGACCTCTGATTTTTTCCTGAGAAAGAAAATCCATGTGAAGCCTGAGAAATCATCAACAAAAATGAGAATGTGCCTTTCTTTACTGATTGATGGATGCAGAAAAGGGCCCATGAGGTCACTATGGATCAAATCTAAAAGAAAGGAAGCCTTCTGAGTCTTTCCTTTGTCGAATTTCTCTTGAGGGTGTTTTCCAAGAACACATCCCTCACAAATTCCTTTGGATAAGTGGGTGTCAGGTAGACCATCAACCATTCTCTACTTGCTAAGTTGTTTCATATATCTTAAATTTTAATGCCAAAAAATTTCATGCCATATCCTACTGCTTTCATCAGCATGGGTAAGCAGTAATGCATAATTTGGTTCAATAAATTTAGAAAATGTGTAGAGTCTAGATTGATGATTTAGCTCACTGTTAGTGTTAGGGTCCTATAAATATAGGTAATCTGTTTGTTCAGTTATCTATTTTGAAATTTTTTTGGTAAGGTTTAGCCTATGAATCACTAGGTGACATAGCCTAAAATTTTATTGATCCAAGAAGCCATTTAGTTTTTGAGGTATGATGGCCAAAACAAAGTATGGATCATTAGGAGATTTGTTTTGGATATAAAATTCGGTTCAAATCAGGTTGCAGGTGTTTTCATGGAATAGTTCTCAGGAGAAGCTTTCCAATGGTATATCTAGTGCTTCAGGATGACCTGTAGATCAAAAGGTTAGAATTCATTTTTTTTTCTTATGTTTTACGACGCATATGTGTTTACCCAAAGTTGAAAAGTCTTGTCTTGTAGCGCATAAGATCCATGCATATTTTCCCCAACGACATCGTCCTTCCTCTCGATCGACGACCCTCATTTGTTTTTGGCCCCCCCTAACCTACCTACCTTTATCAGTGGAGGGGAGCTCTGAAAAGTTGTTTTCCCTCTCTTCAGCCCCACCTAATGTGGAATTCCCTCATCATTTCACACCCCACCCTTCGATTACCACACATTGCCCAGCCCCCCCTCCAAAATCCGCCTAAATCACTCCCAATACTACTCACCTTCCCGCCTCTTCTCCTCCTCTCCCTACACGACACCTATCCCAACACCTTATATACGTTATCCCTGCAACCCTTCCCCCATGATTGTTAGACTGTTAGCAATCCCTTAATGGTCCCGCGCCCTAAAAAATATCCCTACACATATAAAAACCCCTCTATTCCCCCACCGTTACACTGTTTGTTGACTTAGAACCCATGAAGGCTGAGAAAATATTATCAAAGCTTGTTTTCAGACTACCATCACCCTCACTTATCTTCAACTACAAGCTAATTTCCCAGTGAAGTTATTCAAAGGATGGCGAAAGGCAAAAAAACTAGAAATAGAGCTCAAAGGGACATATGGTAAAGAAATCAGTATGAGAGGACAATAATCATATTTTGTGGAGATATTTTCAACCTTGTTCTAGATTTCAGGGGCATGAAGAAACCTAGCAGCATAAGATCATCATTCAATGAACCAATTCCATATTTCAATGCACAATACTTGCAGGCAGTTCAAGATTTCCAGCAGATAAATTAGAGATATTGTTTTATCTTTAAGTTTATTATGCAGAATTTTCCAGAAATAGCCATGGTCAGTGAAAATTCACTTAAAAGTTTGAAAATAATATCAAAAATATATACATGTTGGTAATAAATTTTATTGATATTTTTCCAGAAAATGTTGGAGAATATTTTGTAAATCAGTTCCTTTTTGGAATCTAATATCAGTTTAGCAGAAATTCTATAAATATGTTGTAATAAGACTTATAAGTGGTTGGGACTTGTTTTTAAGGATAGGACTAGTATTGTAAAGCAGCCCACATAGACACCATTGATCATATTTTCAAGCAATACAGTGCAATTATTACATGATGCTTGTGTCAACTTTATTGTTGAAGTGCATTTTTCCCTGTTAATTTGTTTTCTTCTATTATCACTATTGTTTCCTAAATTCTCAATTATTCTAGGAAGATAAAGGACATAATTTGTTTAAATGTACACTCTGTCTCTTGCTTAAGAATATTTTTTGTGTTTTCTACTGAAGATTAAAATCGTAATTCTTAATTGCTCTGTTTTTTATTGGATTTCTAGACCTTTTCATCTCTTCCATACCTTAAATCTTTGAGGATCCAATGAATTTTCCTACCCTACCCTGCAATATTAGCCTGCTAAACCTTGTATTTGGTCAATTCAAAACTGTGACTCCATTTTCCCAATGGCCCATCTTCAGTGTTCCAACCAAACAATTCAAATCAAACAAACAAACCCTGAACTATCATAACTAGCCTAACATTTTAATATAAACAAATCTAAATCTTATAGAGAGATCCCTCTCTGAAGTTGGCAGGGTTAGATCCCATCTTCCAAAGTGGTTTTGTGGTTACCTTTGTTATTTCTTTCATAGACTTAAGAAATTACAGAGCAATAACATAATGGAGACCATACTGGGGAAGAAAGGTTAATCTCCCTTAGGAAAGAGTATCAAGTTTTTAGATCTAATTGTTGATGGTGGATAAAGATCAGACATAGGAAGGATGAAATTATCCACTTGGCGATTCCATTCTCATTTATATCTAGATGAAAGAATATTTTGGCAACTCCACTATTAGAATGATTCATTGGTTGAGGCGTTCACTAATGACTCCACTGGGCTAATGAAGAACTTAGAAGTTGATACTATCATTTCAAGGTATGCATGCTTAGATTTTTCACAGATTTATGGTTTCCCGAATCCTTTACCCAAGGATGAATATTTTTTGAGAAATGGTCCAAAATTTAATGGAGATGATCTGAGTTTGACTTGGAAACATTTATCAATTTTTTGTGATTTCACTAAGCTTCTTAGAGTCAAACATAAAGATGTTTTCCTTATATTGTTTCATGATTTGTTCCAAGGAAAGTGTAAAAGTTGGGTTGAAGGTTTTCCTACTGGATCTATTAGAACTATTACATATTTCTAGATTGATTTTTTGGAAACATGGATGGAGGGGACATAGTTTTTGGTAGACACTCCTTCCATTCAAATCTTTATGAAATGGAACGATATGTGCATTGAAGATGGAGGTGATGAAAAATTTTCTGTATGTTTATCTTCTTATTTAAAGTCCTTTAAATGTAGCTCAAAAGCCAATATTTAGTTTTTGGATGAATTTTCCAAATATATGGAAAGAGAGCTCAAAGATTTAGAAGTTCAGGAAACACCTCAAATTTCTCCATTTCTGAGTCTTCCTTGTGAATTTTCATGTGAGCAGAAGCAAGAATGCATGTGGCTACCTTCTCCCTTTGAGTTGGGAGATCAACAAACAATTTTCAACAACCATGATTTCTATGACCCTATGGCTGAATATATGGAAATGTTTTTTCAGTTTAATTTCACGGTTGTGCCTCCACTGTGACAAGCAGAAGTATTATGAGTTTCCCTTTCCATCACAAATTCCAGTGTTTACTCTACTCAAGCACAATCAAGTAGTCCAATTATGTGAGAAACTACTTGACTGACTTTACTGGAAATTTCAGATCACTTGATTCAACAATTGTCTTTAGCATATTAGAGTAGGATTGTGTACATAAATAAGATCTAATTTTTTAACATTCTTTTCAATTTCGGTTTGCATCGTCGCTTTCAGCTTTAGAGTATAGTTCATATTTCAGAGTGAATTTGATTCAGTTGAGGATTGGAGTAGATTATCAATTGCTTATCAGTTTCAAAGGTTTTATGGTAGAGCAGGTTGTAGGATTGGGATCAACCCAATGGATCACGCTACTAATCTATGGTGTTCTTTGGCACCTCACTGGGAGGATGCCATCCACATTGGAGCCATTGTTAGGCTCCTATAAATATATGTAATATGTTTGTCTAGTTATCTATTTTTGAAATTTGTCAGTAAGATTTAGCCTGTGAATCATTATGTGTCATATCCTAAAAGTTTGTTGATCCAGGAAACCATTTAGTTTTTTAAGTATGATGGCCAAAACAAAGTAGGGATCTTTGGGATATTTTTTTTGCATATAAAATTCAGTTCAAATCAGGTTGTAGGTGTTTTCATGGCATAGTGCTCAGGAGAAACTTTCCAATGGTATATCTGTTGCTTCAGACCGACATCTAGATCAAAAGGTTAGAAAGAAAAATATTTTTCTTATGTTTCACGATGCATATGTTTTTAACCAAAGTTGAAAAGTCTTGTCTTGTAGCACATAAAATCCATGCATATTTTCCCCAGTGACATTGTCCTTCCTCTCAATCAACGACACTCATTTTGTTTCGCCCCCCTGACCTACCTACCTTTATCAACGGAGGGGGGTCTGAAAAT
>ML797876.1:297435-327769 GCA_009831015.1 Picea engelmannii
TCCCTGGTCCTAATGAAAATAATAATATCATCTAAGTAGACTATTACAAACACATCAATGAATGGCCTGAATACATCGTTCATAACCCGCATAAAAGTAACAGGTGCATTAGTAAGCCCAAATGGCATCACTAACCATTCAAATAATCCTTGTTTTGTTTTAAAAGTAGTTTTCGATATATCTTGTTCAGAAAATTTGATTTGATGGTAACCACCTCTTAAGTCTAACTTAGTAAAAAAAAACCACATGTTTCAATTGATCTAATAAATCATCAATGTGAGGCAAAGGGTAATGATTTTTTACCATGATCTTATTTATGGCTCGAAAATCCATGCACATCCGCCATGTGCCATCTTTATTTGGCACCAAGATGATAGGTGACCCACATGGAGAAACATTTGGTCTAATCAACCCTTTTTCAACCAGCTCTTGTACCTATTTCTTTATCTATGCATTTTCCAAAACTGATAACCTATACATTCCAATGTTAGGAAGAGGAACATCCTGCTGCAACTGTATCTCATGTTCAACTTGTCTCTTTGGAGATAATCCTTTCGGGACTTGAAATATATCATCATAGTCAGAAACAATTCTGACTAAGTCATCTTTTAACTTTGTATCACAATCTTTGAAAGTATCAATTCCGACAGTGTCTTTATCTTTTACAACCATTAGTAAATCTCTCTTACTGACATTTACAATTCTCTTCATTTTCCCTGAGTTGATTAGTGATAGATTCAATTTATTTTGATGAGCCCTGACAACATATTCTTTTCCATCTTTAGTTAATTGATACTTATTGTCTTCATGATAGAATATTTCCTTTCTATGATACATATATGGACTCCCAAGTACAATACCACATATATCCAGTGGAACCACATCCAACTCAACCTCATCTATAAATTGTGAATTGATTGCAAACTTTAGGAGACATTGTCTATTCACTTGCAACTGATTATAATTATGAATCCATCCTAAAGGATATGGTTTCTTACAAGGTTTAGTGATTAATCCCAACTTTTTAACAATTGTCTCTAATATCAAATTTACTTGTCAGCCACTGTCAAATAGAGTATTAATTTTTTTATGTTTGGAAATTACTCTTATGTGAAAAAGTTTTGTTCGTTTGATCTCATCAACTTCATTATCAAATTTTAAAGACTAAACTGAAGAATTTGTACTAGCTTCAGAATTTTTACCTTTGATTCTCGTGACCATGACCTTTGTCTCATCTCCCGAATCCAACCCCAAATATGTTTGAGTTGTTGTAGTAGTCTTTGGCTTCCCTTTATTTATGAATTTTGTTGGTTTCAATTCTGGGTGAAGGATCCAAAAATGATCCTCACTATGGCCTTCTTTCTTACAATGAGTGCATGTAGGTTTTTCCTTCTTCACTATATTAGTTTTATTCCCTTTGAACTTCTCTTTACCCTTGCCTTTGAATTTTCCTTCAGTAGGTTTAAATGGTTTTACAAAATCAACATTTACATTCTTGCCTCTAGATTCAAGATGAGTCGCTGGCACACACAGCTCATCTAAACAAGTTGGATTAAACATAAGAATGGTATGTCGTAAATAACTATGAAAACCACCTATATACTTAAGCAATGTCTCTTGAGTACCCAATGGTATTCCCAACAATAAATCTCTTTTTCGAAACTCATGTGTATAACTTTGAACAGTTTGTCCTTTTAACTGTCTAAAGTTATGCCATGACATAATAGCTTGTTGCATGTAAGCTAGAGGATAAAATTTCTTTCGTAAAGCATATGTAAAATCAATGCATGAAGAGAGAGTCTTACCGAAATTTTTAAGATCCTGTTTAGTCCTACTTTCCCACCACACAAGGGCAGTTCCTCCCATATTGAGCCTAGCAAGCTAGATCATAGTCTCCTCATCTATGATTTTCTATATCCTGCAATACACTTCAATTTGTCTTATCCAATTATCTGATTTTTCCACATTTAGTTATCCATCATACAAAGGCAATTCAAACTTAACATCAAGTTTTAACAAAGGCATATTAGACTTATGCTTATGTGTTTGTTTTTGTATGGTGGATGTTGTAGAATGAGAACTAGCATTTGAAGTAGAACTTGAAGAAGAAGGAGAAGATGGTGGTGAAGGTGGTGAAGGAAGAGGCTTTGAATATTCTCCTTTCCCTTCACTTTTTCCCTTCATGAAAATTTATGCCAAAACCGGTTTCTTTCTCTCCAAGAAATCATCATATAACACTTTGACCATTTCTGACATGGAGAAAAATGCTTCTTCTAACTTCTTGGTTCGTGGAAAATTTTCTCCTTCTGAAGCCATTCTTTTCTTCCTTAAAACTCATTCTATCTGATAAATGAATTCAGCCAATGATCCTTCTCCTCTCCCAAATTTGGATCTTGTGAGCATCCAATCCTGCACTTGTTAAACCTTCCAAAAACAACCAAAAGCTTTGATACCAAAATACTTGATCCAAAAATGGAAGGAATTAATAACAAATTGATATTAACAAGATGCTCATGAATTAATAAAGAGTTCATCCATCATAGACCATGCTCCAAAATAAGAGAATATAATAGCAAGACGAATAAGAAATAGACAACAATAACTTGTTAACGGAGTTCACCAATGTGTGGCTACGTCTTCGGGCCCGCTTCCAAGTGGAGGACCTCTTTATTGATCTTTAAATGCTCAATTTCTCTTTACAATGGTTGTTGTTGTTACAAACACTCTTCTTATATGTTGTACAAGACCTCCTTGTGAAGATGTACACATGCCTCAATAATATCCTACCAAACATGACTAAATTCCCCTCAAAACATGAGAAATGGACCATAAAATCAAACTCCTCTTTACATTCCCTACATACAAACGCACCCTCTCAAGCTCAATAAGCTTGGTTTATATAGTTTTTAGGCTCAGTTGGAGAATCCCAACTTCCCGCAAAGATCTGGCCTCTTTTTGGGATCAAATCCCCCTCCAAATGAACAATAAATCTCCAAAAACGCCCAATCTAGGCCAAAACTATAGGCAAAAAACCACTTTGTAACAAAAAAATTAAAACTAGCCCCTTAGGTATGGTCACACTTTTAATACAAGGGCACATGGTATGATATGGACAAGCGCCAAAACCTAAGGGTTGCACGCTAGCCCTTTCCCCACAATCTTCGGTCATATGTGAATTGTAATCGCACCACGCCCCCAACAGTGTGCCTGGGTTGTTGGTAACCGCCCCCAAGTCACATGGTGGGCATTCATTATGAATCTGTGCCCCAAATATTTAACACTGAGTTGGAGGACTGTAGCACCTGGCTTTGTTTATATGGAATAGCAATGAAACTGCGGGCTGGGGCTAGGCCCCAGCCCCCTTCCGCCTCCTCCCATACATTAATACCACTTTAAATATTATAAAGTGGACTTGCTATACAAGTCCCACCGTGGTGTGTTGGAATTCGATCTGTCCAAAGAAATTCCCCTACCAAGAGGTCATGCGTTCGAATCCCATGAATCTCAACAAGTTTTACCCAACCAAAAAATGATGGGGTGCCACGTGGCAGCCCACGTTTGGGCTACATGGCACCGTTTCATTCGCCCATAATTGTGCCACTTGTCAAAACGTGATTGGACAACGTTTTTCATCTACCCAGTCAACATGATGCTGCTCTGGCACATGTATCAATGCCACATCATCATTATGATGTTAGTATGACTTCATGTTGATGTCAGCATGACTTCATGCTGACGTCAGCATTGACTTTTTGCCTGTTGAATTTTTGCTTGTTTGAGAAAATGATCAGAGTGTGATAACTCTCGCATACGACGTACATTTAAGGAAGTAAATATATGGATAGAATCAACATGGCGAGCCGGACACAATGGAATTAGTTTCATCCAATTCCAAGAAATTTCATTTTTGAGCATTTTTTGGACCTGAGGAGCCTCCTAAATCAACTACCATCTTGCATAGTAAGTTCATGCGCCTTTGGGCCTTTGATTTTTCCCATATTTATGAGCTTGTTTTTCTCTTGGGTGATAGACTTGATAAATGCCTCAAGAAAGGGCATCGTCTAGGTGGCTCCATAGGTGAGCCTAACTGAATGAAATGTAGATACAAACACTAAGTATTCCAGACCAAGTTTGGAGAGAATGGTAAGTACCATTTGTTTCTCCTCCTTAGATTTATCAACTCCGCAAGCCTTGAGTTGTGATAAAAAATCCTTATATTTGGTAAAGAAATCTTGGATATTGTCGAAGGTTTTTGGACCCAATGTGAGTAATTCCACCTCGAGAAAGTGTCTCCTCATCTCGTCCTGTTTTCCAAAAATCCTTTCCATGGTGGTCCAAGATTCATTGGGGGTTTTGTTGGCATGTTTTACAGATAGTGTATGCTTGTCATTGATGGCAAGTACAACAACAAAGATGGCAGCAAACGTGCAAAGGATTGTAGGAAGGTCATTGATGACAAGATCAGAGTAAGCATCGATGAAAAACTGGAACAAAGCAAGGTCTGGAGTAATTAGCGCAAAGTCGATCACAGTTCCTAAGCTCGAGAGGAGAAGCGTCAGTGATCGTTGGATCCCATTTAAATTCCTGAAAGAAGGAGGACCGTCAGATCCGATTGTAGACAAGAAGAACGCGCAGAAGAGGAGGATAGATCTCAGGCGTCATATTTGAGCATAAGTTTCGACCATCGTTGGATCAGGGAGAACCTACACGTTCATTAAAGTACAAGGAGAAGAGGGTATACAAAATACCAAAAGAAGGAGGACCATCCATCTACGAAAAGGACACGTGGACACAGATCAACATTTCGTTGAGTGGAAAGACAAAGGTATGAAATGCTCCAGCCTTTCACCTCTCGAACTCGCGATATGCGAAATCATGAAATAATATCAACCGTTAGATCAAGGCCAAATATAGATCGTTGATCAGGCACAACGAAGGCTTGTGGAGTTGCAAAGTCTCGATAAAATATTGACCGTTGATCCAAGAGGGACGGGTGGAAGAAGATCAGAGCATGTCAAAGACTCCATTTCGAGGTTTCACGAATCGCGACTTGGAGAGGCAAGAAACAATACCACAGGAATGTCGAAATCTTGAAATGCAAAATCATGAAATGATTTGAGCCATCATATCAAGGGTTGATTGGGACCGTTTATCCCATGCCATTTCAGATTTTCACGGATCAGTAGTTGGAAGCGTCAAGAACATTCACCACAGGAATGCTGAAATCGCGAAATGATCTGAGCCATTGGTTCGAAGAGATCGTAGACCATTGATCCGACCCCCTTCGATGTATTGGAGACCGGGATTTCGGTTACCGGGAGATGGAGAATTCAAATACTCTCAACATCAAGAGTCTCGAAATGCCAAAAAATGAAATCTCAAAAAGCACTTTATGAACAAGTGCTTGGTCATGGTCGTGGTCATATCGAGGAAGGAGCTAGCGCATAAAAGCTCTGTTTCAGAGTTTTGGAGATCGTGACATGGAATGGAGAGACACTTGGCCATAGGAAAGCCGAAATGATGAAATACGAAATAAAGGCAAGCTTATGAAGATCATTCAATGGTGCAGATGAAACTGAAGGAGATCAGAGGGCTACTGTTGCACGACACAGTGAACCTGCTAGAAACCAGTGATGAGTTCTACCAAAGTACTCGAAGACACTTCGAGGTGATTGATAGAGGAGGTGAAGAGTCTCAAGAGATCAGCCAATAGAACAAAGACTGTTCGTGGAGGTGACTGACAAGTGGATGAGCGTTGAAGTTTGTAACTGAAGCATAAAGTATAAGCTCGACTATGCCAGAGAAGACGAAGAGTCTCGATTGCCAGAGAGGCTGAGGAATCTCAGCATGACATCCAGTGATGTTGAACGCATGGGAAAACTGGCAGAAAAGCTGAAGGGTTACCATGATGATTAGATAGAGCACTCAAGATGTGGAAGAGATTAACGCAGTGTGAGCAGGAAGAGGCATCGTGTACATTGCATGCACAAGGTGCATAGAAGCTATAAGTACACGGGACATAGAAGTGATGATGTTGTTGTTGTTGAGGTGAATTAATGCATGTGTGAAGAAGTAAAGGGGTGGTGCAACAACTGAAATGGACAGGAAAAAAAAGGTGCATTGAATGAGAATGGCACACAGAGCATAAAAGACAGAAGAATAGAATGGGTAGCGAATGCATGTAGGAAGACAGTGAGGAAGACTGAGTAGCAAAATCTTGTAGAACATTGATGAGACTGGTAAGCTGTTATTGAACACTATATCACTGTAATAGGTTTCAGTATTTCATATTCATAAACTAGGGTGGAAGGGAGGTGCTAGGGAGGACTGGTGTCCTCAGAGGTTCAAGTGGGTGCTTGAACACAGGGAGTTGTAGCTTCCTTCTAGTTGGTGCTAGAGAAACTAGAGAGTTGGTTCTTCCTTCTAGTTGGTGCTAGAGAAACTAGGGAGTTGGTGCTTCCTTCTAGTTGGTGCTAGAGAAACCAGGGAGTTGGTGCTTCCTTCTAGTGGGTGCTAGAGAAAAACAGAGAGTTGGTTCTCTCAGTAAGTTGCAACTTGAAAAACAGAGGTTGTATCCTCACAATGAGTTGGTGCTCATATTTATGATAATGTAAAGAATGTAAATAATACTTATCATATAAAGAAGAAGAGGTTTTTACCCTGTATGGGTTTCCTTGGGAAATATCTGTCTCTGTGTTTCTCATATATGTGACTGATGTTGAATGTGCCATTGTTTATTTCCCTACATTATTGTAATCATCATTGAGTGCCTTGTAAATATTTTAAAAGAAACATAATTGTTTAAGCACGGTAACAACTTATTCAACCCCCCCTCTCAGTTGTCCAACAGGTTTTATAGAAGGATATGTGAAATACGAGTTCAGGAGAAATGAGACTGCAAATAGTTCTAAATGCTTCAACCATTCGATTTAGATACTTGGATTTTTCTATGGTTGATGTGGGTTCTGTCTCTGTGTTCATGGTTAATTTGTATAATACTCTTCCTATAATATGCATTCTTATCTTCTCCTTCCATGCAAATAAATTGTACGGTGTAAGAATGAATTCTTTTGGAAATTCCATTTTTCAGTTGTCTTCAATCTTCTGTACCTGCAAAAATAATATGGTGTGTCTTTTCCCTAGCAGTCCATCAGATCTAATACCATGTAAATGTGTTGAACTTGCACATAATAGATCTATATAGAAAATGACATACACAATTTGCAGAGAAAATATGAGAAAAGAGAAGCGGGAGAGAAAGAATGGAATAATTCTCATTAATCAAATGAATGAATGATAATTTACACATGATATACTATGTATAACTCAACTAATGTGCACTGGAGGAGAATCCAATGCACCATAGTGGTGGTATAGAGTGATATGGACACACACCAACAGTTATGAGAGTAAACTACCACCTAGTATAGTCTCTCAGGCAGTTATGAGAGTGAACTACCACCTAGTCTGAGTTAACTAGTTTCTTAGTCTTCAGTTAACTGACTGAAATAGAGTGAAGTGAGGAGGATATGATGGAATCATGAGTAATGAGCTAGTCTGGTGATGATCCCAAGGATAATTCACATTAGTTGGTGATTATCCCAATGTTGCATGGTGGTAATCCCAATGTGGCATCTAGACTCCACTCAACTGATCAAACTGAAGTTTGAACTGAAGAGAATATTCTCCTAGAGGAATATTCTCCCTAAACTATAGGAAACTGAATAATGACTAATAAACATACGGAAAACCTTAGGAAAAATAAATCCTAGGTGTGTTTCAAGTATCTCCAACAACTTCACCTCAATTATATATGAGAGAGTGAGAGGAGAACAATTCCCATGATGCATGTGGGATAAATTGGAATAAGTTTATAAAATTCCATAGGGATGTAAAACACTAGGACTTCCCAAGTGGTCACCCATCCCAGTACTACTCTATCCTGAGCATGCTTAACTGTGAATTTATAATGGGATCTAGTGCAATAACGTTATGTTGTAGACATGTACATAAAACCACTAGGAAATCATTACATTGTGTTTGTAATTAACAAATGAATATGGCATTACATTCCATTTCCCATCAAAAGGGTGAATATCATGGTTTATCAAAACCATAGGTTTGAAATGTTGATTTAGTGGAAAAGGTGGATGGCCATCGAGATCCACCTGGATCATCCTTGTATATCCATTTTTTTCCTATCCCTTAGCCTTACTTGGTTGTTGTTCATTCATCCTGCTAGACCTACTTACCTTTCCTCAACCTTGTGGTTTGGAGTTTGAGTTGGATAGTGGAATGGTTGATGGTTTTGGATTCTAGTAGTGTTCACAGTGCTTCCCTTCATGTTTTTTATGGTTGCAATATAGTATTGCTTGAAATTGCTTTGGATGATAGTGTATTATTTGGCATTGGAAATTTTGGTTATTTGGAACCCAACCCTATCTCACTCTCCTTCTTTTATAGTATTTTGTCGCATTTTACTTTGATGTTGTTTTTCTTCTTATGGTTGGGGTCGATAGCTATTATCATGAGTTTTTCATTTTCTTGGGTAGCTTGAGGCAAATGTATACCTGGGTTTTCAAGCCTACATTCACTTCTTGGATGGGCCTCATGTAGTTCCTTTGAAATTGGGTTTGATGGTGTTTATGTCATTCCTTCAATCCTACTTTTTGTTGTAAAGATAGTATTTGGGGCAGTGCTTTTTCATGGATTTTCTTTCTAAAAATTCCAACCTTGGGAACTCTATCCAAATTTAATTATGGTGTGGTTGATGTTATAATTTTTCTAAGCATAAATATACATTTTTTATTGAGGTCTATAATTTATTCTAGGCCTTGTAAGTACTCACAATTGCATGGGACCCATTTTGGTTATGGTTCTAGGTGATGTTTATCATGAACATTTTTTGTTTCACTCATTTTTTGTCACCTACTTGAAGTCTATTATTATGCAATGCTGGTTTTATGTTTAGGAAATAATTGTGTGGCCAATAGGAATTTATTTGTTATGGTTGAAGATATTCAGAGTGTCTCTAGTTCTAGACTTTTTCCTTTTTCACAGTCAAAAGTTTGAAATTCTTGGAAGTGTTTTGTTATACAACATAATTATTCTATCTTTAAATGATTCCAAAGGTGTAAATGATGTTCTATGTTGTCTACTTGAATGCAATAAAGTACCCTCCTATTCCTTTGTCTTAACTTCTTTACCTAGCCTGATTTCTCCCTAAGTTGCCTAACATAATTTTTCAATCTAAAGCATGATATTTTGATTATACACATGATATATTTTTGCATTGGTTGTTTGATTTAAGTTTAAAATATTGGAGTGATAGGTTGCTCAATTTTTCTTATGTTTTTGTTTATGCCCAATAAGGATGAGATTTTGGTGAAGGAACCCTACTCAAGACCCAAGGAGAGGTGGGAAAAATAATATTAAAATTTGGAGAGGACGTTGGAGGAGGAAAAATGTATAATTTCTTGTGCAGTTGGATGCAAACTCTCATGAATTTACATAATAATAACATATAATGGAATTTGTATTTAGGGAACCGACCAAATGACCAACTTCCTCTTTTGGCTGAGTTTCCTAATTTGAGAACACACCCTAGAATCCATGAAATTAACCCTACTACATTTTCTACATGATATGATAATCCCACATGGGAATTTGACCAGCTACACCCTGCTAGAAATAATGATGTATGGGATACCTTTGACCACCTTAAGAATTATAGTTCGGGAAGAACTATTGACCCTTCTTATTTTTCTTTAAATACCACTTTTTCCCTACCCAATAAACTTATCAATTAATACCTCCTCCCAATACCATGGTTGATAAAGTTTCCCTTGTTATCCCCAACTCCTATGGACAACTAAGGAGATGATGTCTCGAGGCCCTCAGGTTGTAGACATGGAGTACTGAGACACAACTTGACCATCAGTGTCCACTTCCACAGACATAGACCCACCTCACCACCACATCTCCAGGGTCATCACGATGGTAACTACCACATCAGTTGGCCTCTAGAAGACATTGGATCTTGGTCCATGTGGTACAAGCCGGGTATTATGGTGAGTGTCATTTAAATATTTGAGGCATTTGAGTTTGTTGCATCTATTACTAATTTTGAGTAATGTTTTCTTGGACATTATGCTCTTTTCCATATTTCACTTTGGTGGTTGAAATTTCTCCCTTGTAAGTGGGTCACCCTTAGGGATATGTTTTCTACTGGGAGGTTCTTTTTACAAGTCATTGCACCAATCCTAACCATACTTGTCACTTTCCACACTTCATCCCCTCATCTCCTCACCTTTTTGGATTTTCGGGTGTACTAACCCAAGAAGGGGTTGTCCCTCATTTCATGGGAACAAGGGGTTGAAGGCCCAAAGGCTTGTAGCTGGAAAAAGACAAAATCAAATCAAATAAACTTCTATAGGCTTGTTCAGGGATCCCAAGGACAATGAAATGTATCTCATAAGAAACTGATGGGACCCGCAAAACAATAACTAATAAAAAATTCCAACCAAGGTGGAGCATGTGTGGGCACTACTTTTATTGATTAGGTAGAAGCCCCACACATGTTTTCAACTTGGAGAAGCATGATGTGACCAGGGTCGAGTCAAGGTGGGAAAAAAAATTCATTCTTAGGTATAATTCCCACCTTGTCTTCAACTTGGAAACATCCTAAAAGAATAAAATACAATAAATGGGCTTGGAAAAAGTTTGCATTGAAAATGAAGGTGTAACACACCCTCTACAAAGGCACCCATAAATGAGACACTACAATCCATTGTATGTCATGAAAAAAATTCCAAAGAGTCTTAAACCCATCCATGTCACTTCATCCATGTGACTTAGAAGGAGTTCCCCTCGGGAAACACTGTGAAACTTGAGGTATGATTCACCCAATAGGTCGTTTTTTCAACCCTCCCATACCTAAAATTGGAAAATTGCATAGGGTCTTTGAGAATTGGTTTATTTTGATGAGGTGATTTATATGTACATGCTTACATGGATATTTTATTGATTTAATTTACTCATCATGATGCATTTCACTTGAGATTCTTGGAGGGTGTATCCATTTGTATTTGCAGGACCCAACTGACAGACAGTTTTGGAAGAACAAGCCTAGCTTGGGCTTCTACGGGGCTTGGATCCCATAGGTCGGATGCCAAGGGACCACATGATGGATGATGAATACATGCATTTGGAGGCCTAGAAGACATCATGGAGTACCTAATATAGACCCTACCACCCAAACGACTTGCCTAAGGAGGCCAAAACATCATCCTTGAGGGCTTGACATCACATTAGGGATAGGGTTTTCGTGGTGGTTGAGGAAACTTGACATGTTTGAAGGAAAAACGCCTTGGATAATGGAGGAGAAGGTTGTCTTGAAAAAACTTCGACTTTGGAGGCCTAACACACTCATCTCCTACTCCAACGACTTGCAAAAGTGCCAAAACATCACCCTAGAAGGGTGACATCTAACTTTAGGGTTTACTTTATGTGCAAATTATGAATTAAAAAGTATTATTTTGTGTAAAGGGGAAATATAAGGGTTTTTGACCTCTTATCTTGTGTTTTACCGTAACTTTTGTGGGAAAATTACGTTTAGAACATTTTTTATAAATAGAGATCATTTGTATCTCATTTGGATATAGTTATCCCATTGTGAGAAGACTCATAGATAAAATTTGCGTCCTCTTTGGGAAATCGCTATCTCTTGTGCTCTTTTTATCTATTCTTTTGTCTATTGGTGGAATAATTAGTGTGCTACCTCTCTTGGAGATATTATTTTGCATTTGTGGTGGATTATGTTTGTAAAATAAGGTTTATCCTATTGTTTCTTGGAATAGGTAAGGACTCTATCTTATTGTTGCTTCATTGCTTGGTTACAAGTGTAGCTTTCTAGACCTCTTGGGGAGTATAAGGGTTTACAACCCCACCATATCCATCATTTTTTTCTTGGAATAATTTGTTTCATAAGGTTTTACTAGGAGAAGTAAAAGGGTTTACACCCTCCTAGTACTTCCTAGTTAGCCTTGATTTCCTTGGGGAGTAAAAGGGATTACACCTCCAAGGGGATAACTTTGCTATATATTTTAGTTTTTTGACTCCATAACCCAATAAATAAAGGCACTAAATATAATTACATTGGAGAAATAAAATCTTGCATTGGTTAGTGTGAAAACTTGACATTTTGAGATTTTCTAAATTGGAATCAATTTTATGCTCTATATACTTGGTTGAGCCACTAGGGTGACTCATTTTTCTAAGTGATTCTTCATTATTTTATAAAATTTAATCTACATCATTTAGGGTTGTAGAAACCCTAATACAAATCTCTTAATTACTCACAAACCAACCGTGAAAAGTTGCTAAAAAATTTCTCCTATCCTCTACTAGTATCTGTTACACATTATTTTGGTCATCTTCATGATCCATTGACAACATGTGTTCATGTTCCCAAAAATATCCTTTCTTCATGAGTAAAGTGGTTGGATTTCTCTTCCAAAAAACCCTATTAAGGAAGGTCCTTGCAGGATGCGACAATGCCTGGTCGTCACACTCTACCCTAAAAATTTGTGACATCTTTGCAGACTTCTTTACAGCTGGGGTGCGACGATGTCAAAAGGCTAAGAAAAGGTCAAACCTCACGAAATTTCTAGAAGGGAATATTCTAGAAGGCGAGGTGTCATCCATATGGTTGGGATCCTACTCGCTTCTTTAATTTGGTGGTATCATCCTAATCTCTTTAACCATCTCTCTTTCCCCTATATAAGGAGGGATTTCTCATGGAAAAAGTTAAGCAAGAAATTAAGGTTAATGAAGGTTGAATAAGGCTAAGATTGTATGTATAATTCTTCATTGGGTCATTCTTGAGAGTTGCATTTCAGTTTATCAAGTTATTTTGGATCTTCTTCATTCACGATTGGAGCAAGTGTGTGTGTTGGAGAAAAGAGTCATCAGAAGGGGACCTTGCAACATCAAGTCTTTGGTTGTAATATCCACTTTCACTTTAATATAATGAAGTGATATGTTTCTTTCCCATAAAACTTATCTCGTTTTATTATATGATTTCTTGACCACATACATAGGTTCTCTTTGAGTATGCTATATTTATTTCACTTTGGTTGGCTTGTGTTCCCTTGCAGATCCAATTTCACAGGAGCACTGGAGTGGAGCTAGGACGACAATGGCAAGAGGAAGAAATATTTAAATGGTATGTTTCTCATATCTTGTTAGATAGTAAACTCAATGATTAGAGCTTAGGGAAAGCATCATATCATGTTCTGTTTTGTTCTAGATCTAGGTGGATCTAGTGAGATCTGTTTATGTTTGCATTTACTGATAAGTCCCATAACAAAATTGGCGACCATAATGATGATACAACCTGCTTTTGATTTTTTTCCTCCCATTTTCCTTTAGCCTGCCTTCCTATGACAATTTTTGTTCTTTGAGTATGTGGGTGATCCATCTAGACTCCATGGGTTTCGAAGTTCTTTTGGATTTTTTGTCTTTCTCCCAATTTTTTTGAAATTTACAGAGGTCATTGCATTGTAGATTGCTAACAGCCTACGACGACCCTGAGACGTCTCCTTCTTCTTAGCCAATCCAGTTCGATGACATCGCACTCTTCTTTACCAGTGGTCTGCGATGACCCTTTCTCGTCACACTGTGCCCTATACCCAGCCTATGATGACTCCTGTAGGTTTTGATGGAGTGAGCCATTCTACCTTTCACCACCCAGATTTGTCCTGAAATCTTGGGGTGAACTTCCTATGCCCATGATTGATTAATTTTTGAGTTTGGTGCTTGCTTGTGGTTGGTTTTCAGTCATTGAAAGTCTTTCTTTGATTTTTGTAAGTTTTTTGCTCATCCTCATTGTCACAAGGATATAATCCCGGATCTCTATCTGAGTGCTTGTTTGACAAAGGGTCTTTGGTTTGTCTTGAGTTTTGGATTCATTTTATTTGTTAGATTGTTTGTTGATTAAGAAACACTTATTTCTTGCTTATGTCAAGAGTTTTTTCTTGTCTTTTTCGTTTTGTTTACATTGTGAATTTGATTTGGGAATGGTATTGAGAGTGTTTTGATTTTCTTAGGTTGCGTTTTCCTTTCGTTAGCACATACATGATTTTTTCTTAGAAAGGAAGAACTAAATTCATTTATTCTTTTATCAATCTCTCATAAGAAAATTTTTACATTCGAAATATAAGAAGAAATTGGAAAATTTGTAGTTCATGATTATTTGGAATTGTGTTCATTCATAATTAAGGAATTGCAATTAGTAGCTTGTTGTACTTCGTCAGAAAAATACCTTCTCCCTACTGTAACTAGAGTTCAATTAATTGAAAACTGCACATTCATCTCTCTTTGAATTTTATTGGGTCAATGTCATAACATCAACAGTTTCACTTACATCTCCTTTTTTGAGTAAGAAACAACCTCTAAACTACAACGTAAATCTAAAATTTAACTAGTAACTTTTATTTTCTAAGGATATTTTATAACAACATTAGCTAGGATAGCGCTTTGGAATAGGTTGTGAGGTACACTCTCCAAAGCATCAAAACACACAATAGTATCTTGTGATAGGGACAGTTCAAATCCAATTGCTACATTTTGTCCTGGGAAGCCCTTCTCACACAAGGGTCAAACCTAAGGTCGCATTGAGACTAGCAGAGTTACTCACCCTACTTTGTTGGTCTTGGTGTATAGATTGCACATATTATGGGGGTCACTTGAAGGTATACCCACAATGATGAGTGGAATCCTTTCAAGTTGATTTCGGGCTAGATATCCTGCCCTTGCGCATGGATCAGACTGTCGAATGTTTCCCCAGGAATCACTGTTGTAGTTGGTAACATTAGTATCCTATATCTTTAGGGTCTTTACACGAGGTGACTGTGGAGGAGCAAGTCTTCATGGTACCTAGAATCGATGTTGGCCAAAATAACTCGGGATCCTTGGAGGGTATACCCACGATTATGTGTGGGAGCTTGCACCAGGATGTAAGTCTGTTAAGTAGGTCGTCAACGTGAATTTTCCACACACTTATCCCATCCCCTTCTTGGCTTCATTTCGTGACATTAGATTTCATCACCAACTAGTGACTTCGAAATAAGGAAGTTTGTTTGCTTGGTGTGATTCCTAGATTTTATTAGTGAGTGTTGTTTGTTTCCTCTAGTTGGCCATAGATTTCTTTCATTCTTTACTTAGCTCAAGAAAAATCGACCTTCGTCGTTCACGTAGGATGCAAGGGTTACCCTCGGAGGGTCCATAAGGTTACAAACCCTTGCCTCCTAACTCACTAGAAGGCTCTCCAGAGGGAGTAGTCAACAACGAGGTAGCATATGAAGTTGTAAGCACACACTCTTTAGAAGGATTTTGAATTGTTTCAGACTCTTTAGAGGCTTTCAGACTCCCCCCTCTTAGGTCAGACGCGTGTATACTTCCCATGAACTCGGCTAGAGAAATTGTTGTTGTTGATAATACTGAAGTATCTACTAGACCTAACGCGAGATCTGGAGTAGAGGATCCAATTTTTCATAGTGCATCATTTAGGACCTTGGGTCACACTGCTGGAACTTCCATTCATCATTCTATCCCTTTGATAGTGCGTGACCTTTACGGTAACCTAGGAGTGAATCTCGATCCATATAATGCATCACAAGTGCTTGAGACATCTGTCACCTACACGGTACCTTTGGACCATTTTACTGGTACTACCAGTAGTGTCACGATCGTTTCAGACCAAATATTGATTCGTTCTCACTCAATCCCTACTCTTTAGATGGCCCATTCTACTATGGTCCTGCAAGCTACCATGATTCCTACCGTAAATGTGGTTATCTCCCAAGTCTCGATTGGGACACCACTTCCGTCTAGACCAAATCCATCACTTCCCCCTAGGTATACAGCTCTGAACACTTCCATTTCTATCCCTACCCAAGGTCCATACATACTTTTTGTTCCTCCTGCGTATAATGTTGTAGTTGGTTTTGTTCCTACACCTGCCCAGGTTCTCTCTGGAGGGCTTTACGTTCCTCCTCCACCTTTGCTTGGAGGATCTGGCCCTAGTGGATCCAATCCAGTTGGAGGCACCAGTCATTCATTCACTTCTGGTTACCATATTCCTATTGGAGGTCAACCTCAAGATGGGGGGAAACGTCAATTTGGGAGTCAAACTCAAATTGGGGCACAACCTCAACTTGGGGGGCAACCTCAGGTTGGATTCCATAACCCACTGTATGGACAGAATGCACCTGTATCAAAATCTCAACTTTGGAACCTTCCTTTCCAAGGAAATACACAATCGTATGGGGGGCAACATCCTCCAGTTAAATATTTTGTACCCCTAACTTTGGCCAACCATATCCAGGTTCCTTGAATCCCACTTGGGGTCAGGGCGTTCAATATAGTCTCCCTTACCAAGGAAACCCCTCTACCCAACCCAACCTTATGGGTTTTATGTTCCAAAACCCTCCACATCCGAGTCTAGCAACACTGTCTAATTATTTGCAGACTGCTTACGGTTCTACTGGTATACCCACGGAACTTCCCCCTCAAAACTTTCAGTTTCCACAAGTGAACTGACAGTTGCCTTTCCTGGCCACTTTGGATTTACCTGATCTATCTAGGATTTTGAATGATTATATCTTACATTCTCCTCATTGGCCCGTCATACCGGCCAAGTTACCATCCAACATTCCTAAATTTGACGGTTGATTAGGAGAAGATCCTAATAATCATGTTATGACTTTTCATGTATGGTGTTCATCCAACTCCTTGATGGATGACTCCATCAGACTACGACTCTTCCAACAAAATCTCACAGGTTTGGCAGAAAAATGGTACATCTAGCTACCTCAAGGTTTCTTCAATGATTTTAACACCCTATCCATGGATTTTCTGACACATTACTAGTTACCAATATGATACGAGATGGGAATCGAAATTTGTAGCTCTTTCAAGCAATCCTCATCCACTCATATTTTTGATCACATCCATGAGGGGAGGAGAAGAAGATGTTTAATCAAAGTTCCTCTTCCTGATCAACTATTAGACGAGTGGTTTACCAAATCACTCATTGGACCTATCGCTCGTGATGTCACCATGGGTGGTGTTGTCACTAAAGAGCAGGATATTATTCATGCTCAACATCTTGATCTCGTTTATTTTCAAATGGGAACGCTTTACGATTTGATCATTGATGCTCCTTGTCCTTCCACAAAACCTACACCAAAACCTCCGACAACCTCTCATGTTGTTGATGGTGTGATTGGCACCTTCCACGGTGAGACCCAGTCGATGCACGCTAGTCACACCAATCCAAAATCCAATAATTCTAATGCACAAGATACTCATACTCCTACTCCTTCCATCAGTAAGACTGCTGAAGTTAATTATGTTCAATCCACGCCTGTCGGAAAGAATCAAAATAAAAAGAAAGGAAAGGGTAGGAACAAGGAGGAAAAGAATAATAATCCACAATATGATAAAGCCAAAACAAAAACCATTGATGAGGAATACAAACATAAACCTCATTACCCCTGCCTTATTTGTGGTGACGATCATTACATGAAATATTGTCCAAGATGTGTCGAAGTTACTAAGTTCCTTCAAGGGACTGGGAAACCTTCAACACCTACCATTTTTTCACAACCTTTCCCTTCTCAACAACAAGCCCAAATGGTCATTCATGACCAAGCTACCCCTTCTACTTCATCTTATGTCCTTACGTGTACTGGTGACTTTAAAAAGATCGAAGTTGCAATCACAACTTGAGCCAAAGATTACTCTCCATCCAAAGAGAAAGTTGACGATATACCACCTTCGTTGGTTCAAACTTCTCCCCAAAATTCACCTCCCAATGGTCCTATTCATCTCGAATGATCGGGTCTTGATATAGTTCTTCACCCTCCCCCCAAGGGCGTTGTTCGAAATTCTGTGTTTAACCCTCACACCCGTGCTGCACAAAACTACAACATTGTAGAAGATCTTGCGCAAGCACCCTCTGCGATGTCAGCTCTCAAAGTCCTTCAAAGTTTCCCAGCTCAATGGAAGGAACTATTAAAGGCCAACGGTGTAATTGATCCAAAATATACTAATCTCATAATATTTGACTTGGAAGATCATGTTCCAAGGCTTTCTCCTCAATTAGCATTCCAAATCCAAGTTGTTGAAAACAATAATATCTACAGAATTGTTATTGACGAAGGAGCCTCGACTTGTGTCATGTATGTTACTTGTTGGAAAGCCATTGCCTCTCCTACCCTCACTGAATCACACAACACACTTAAGGCCTTCAATGGTACAGGATTTAAACCCTACGGTGTTCTTCCATCATTGTCTATTATGTTGGAAGGTAAATCGGTCAATGTTGAGGTTGACGTATTCAATGCACCTCTTGATTATAACCTTTTAATCGGTTGTAGCTGGATTGATTCTATGCATACAATTGTGTCTACCCTTTTCCGTGTGCTACATTTACCACATCAAGGAAAGGTCATTATTGTTGACCAAATGGCCTTCTTTAATTATGATTCTCGTACTAGCAACGTTCCTTTCATTTCGAAGACACCTCCTGGTTATGAGAATGTTAGCATGGGTCTTTTGAAAGATTCTACTTTGATGGGTACATTTACAATCCCACCACCCGATATTCCCCCTCATTTTTTTTCCTCTATTAGCATGATATCCATGACCGTTCGTGAATCCCCTGCGTCATATGACCCATGGGTGGTACCTAGCCCTAGCGATTACTCTCATTACGGCAACAAAATTCCTTTAAGTCTGGTCGAATATGCTTACCAAGCTATTCAATCGGCAAACCCTTCCCCTCCTTCTCTATGTGATTCATCTCCAAATCTGTTTCATGTGATATTTCCTACTGATGAGGTGATCATGTCATTCATGTCTATGGAAGAAACCCCTTGGGACGATGGACATCATCGATCCATTCTCTTCCTAAAGCGTGACACCATAGAGAGTTACCAATGGATTTCGACTTTGTCGATCGTTGTGTTTATTTCCTCAATTCCTGAGTCATCACACAATGTTTTGTAAAAAGTAAACTTGAGAAACATTTCACCTACCATCCCTCTAGACATATATATTAAACCTGGGGTCGTGGAGAATATTCATATTGGAGCCTCCTGTTCTACTAACGAGATCCACGAATATAAATCCCTTTTCCAAGAATTCTGCAACGTTTTCACTTGGAGTTACGAAGAGATGCTAGGTATCAATCCTGATATCATTGTACATGCGATTAAGACATACCCGGATGCTAAACCCATTCGGCAGAGACTTCTCCCATTGCACCCATGTAAAATTGCTACTATCAATCTTGAAGTTGAAAAACTTCTTAAAGTTGGCTTTATCTATCCCGTGGCTTTGACTGATTGGGTATCCAATCTAGTTCCGGTGAATAAGAAACAAGGTACCATTCGCGTCTATGTAGATTATAGGGACATAAATAAGGCTTGTCCTAAGGACAATTACCCAACCCCCTTCATTGACTAGATCATCGACGAATGTGCTGATAGTGAAATCTTCTCTTTGATGGATGGTTTCTTCGGCTATAATCAAATTAACATATTACCCACGGACCAACACAAGACCTCTTTTATTTTCCCTTGGGGGACCTTTGCCTACAGGAAACTACCCTTTGGTCTCAAGAATTTTGGCGTGACTTTTCAGCGTGCTATGTCTTATGCTTTCCATTATATTAAGCACACCATGCAACCTTATATTGATGATTTACCGACATAGTCCATGCGTCGCCAAGATCACCCGACACATTTGAGGGCCATTTTCGTATGTTGTCGTTATTATCGTATCGTCTTAAACCCACACAAATGTTTTTTTTGTGTGGAGTATGGATGACTTCCTAGTTTTATCGTGTTGATACATGGGATTCATGTAGATCCTTTGAAGGTTGAGGCTATCCTTAGTCTACCTCCTCCTTCCACTTTACGCCAGCTCCAAAGTTTGCAAGGGAAGGAAATTTTTTTATGTCACTTCATCCCCAATTATGATGAACTTACAAAAGGATTCACTTAGCTAATTAAGAAAGTTTATGAGTTCTTATATTGGGACAATACGGAAAACAAAGCCTTCGAAGCTTTGAAACTTGCCTTAAACCGTGCACCATTACTGTTTCCCCCGACTATAGTCGAGATTACTTCTTCTACTTAGCTGCTTCAGACTCTACCATTTCTATGGTTTTAGTCCAAGAGGATGATTCGAATGATGAATATGTCATATACTATTTGAGTCAGAGTCTCACAACTACCGAGACCAAATACTTACATGTGGAGAAATTGGCCTTGGCAATTGTTCAAGTTGTCCAACGTTTTCATAATTATATCCTATTACGCAAAACCACTGTTATTTCTGATTGAAACCCTATGCAGCATATCCTTACACAACAATTTCTAGGGGGCAAGTAATCCAAATGGATAGTGATTCTCCAGAAGTTTGACTTAGAGTTCTAACATGCTAAGTCTAAGAAATCTTTGGTTTTCACCGAACTGATATGTGACCTTCCTACCACTGAGATAGAAAATGTGGCAGAGGATTCCTTACTTGATGAATCCTTTTTCTGATCAGTTTTGATGACATATGGTATGGAGATATCATGATATATCTTCATAATCAAACTTTCTAGCCCGATCTATCTAGTACAGATTGTCGTTGCATACGCTATCAATCTGGTCAATACATCATTCTAGGTGGTACTCTTTACTGCCTCACTGTTGATTCTATTTTTTGACGATGTCTCACTTACGACGAAGCTGAGAAAGCTTTGAATGACTGTCACTCTGGAGCATGTGGAGGTCATATGTCTGGGTATGTCACTACCCAAAATATCTTATGAGCAGGTTATTTATGGCCTTATTTATTTAATGATTGCATCACTGTTGTTCAGAAATGCCAGGCTTGCCAAACTTACAATAACAATATAAGATCTCATCCTTCTCCTTTACATCATGTATTTTCCGTTGGTCCAATCGCCAAATGGGGCATTGACTTCATGACTTGTAACCTTCACTCGGTCGGGGGGCATGGATACATCATTGTAGTTGTGGATTATTTCACTAAATGGGTCGAGGTGATGCCTACATTTGATAACACCGGGAAAACTGCAACATTGTTCGTATTCAATCATATCATTACTCGGTTTGGTATCCCTCAAGCTATCATTACTAATCACGGTAGTCATTTTTGGAATTTCATTATGTTTGAACTTACTGAAAAGTTGGGTCTTCGCCATGAAAAATCAACCCCCTATTACTCATAAGCTAATGGCCAAGTTGAAGAAATCAACAAACTTCTCATTACTATGCTTCGACGAATGATAGGAATTCATAAGACAAGTTGGCACACGATGTTGTTCTCAGCATTATGGGCCTATCGAACATCTGTCAAGTCTTCCATAGGATTTACACATTTACAGCTAGTTTATGGTATCAAGGCTATCTTGCCAATTGAATGTGAAATAACGTCCTTGAAACTGGTCGTTGAATTTCTCCCCAATACCTCTACCGAAGAAGAGCGTCTTTTGTATTTAATGAAATTAGACTAAACCTATCATGATGTCGCCCTAGTTATTGAAACTCAGAAGAAATGTGTTAAAGCCCAATACTAAAATCATGTCAAGCCACGTGTTGTTTTTAAGGTGATTTAATTCTTCTTTACGAACAGGATCATGATTTTCTAGGGGTCGGTAAATTTGAGGCCATGTGGCGAGGTCCTTACATTGTCAAACATGTGTTGGATAAGGGAGCTTATGAGCTAGTCGATTATGATGGAATCCCTTTGAGTGAGCCCCAAAATAGGATTTAGTTAAAGAAGTACTATGCTTCAGTCATTTCTGCATGAGTGCTTGTACTTTTAGTGTATCATACTCTTGTGTGATTTTTCATTGTTTGATTTCGACCTTTAATTGCTTACCTTGCATTGTGCTTGGTTTCCAGATGTTGGTGTCTTCGCTACCCTACATTGGCTTCACTGATGGCGCTAGTCACAGTACTCAGAACTTAGCATCTACCACTTGGGCAATCTACACACCTATGGATGAATTGATTTGTCTGCATGGTGTTTGCCTTGGTCGTGCAACTAACAATATTGTGAAATACAGTGCAGTCATCGAATTATTGACCAACGTTGTGTCACTTGGAATCTTCTATCTTGTTGTATGACTCGATTCATAGTTAGTGGTCTTACAGTTGATTAATGTTTACTCCATTCGAATTCCTACATTATTAAGGGTATATTTACGAATTCACCTCTTGGAACATTATTTTGATTACATTGAATATCAACACATTCCTAGATGCCTAAATACATTAACATATGCATTGGATAATTATGTGTTAGATAGACATTTGAGAAATTTATAAAATCCAATCACACTTTACATATACAACAAGTAAGTTGGTAGAAGCCTCATATATATAACGATAAAAGTTTTTACAAAAAGTGTCTTTGTCCAAAGACCAAAATGTCAAAAATGTGAAGCACATGGCTTCATATACAAATATAACATCAAGGATGCTTCTATCAATAACACGTGACTGACTGTGCTACTCTACATAGCAGTCGATCGATGGACGTAGATACACCCACTGTATGGCGTTGGTAATTCCTCAGGATCTCATCAATAGAGGCGTTTGGGACATCCATTGTCAGCCCCTCCAAGTTTTGTTCTATAGCCTCGTAGTCAACAACGGCTAATACTGCTACTTCAACTCTCTCCCCTCTCCTCTGAATGGGGGATGAACTTGGAGGTCGATGAGGTCCCACATCTGCAACATCATAGAGCTTTTTTATTATTCATCGGATAAAATACATAAAAAAATACATTTCATATTTAAAAATTACAAAAACATTATAATTTTTTTTTAATTTCTTACCTGTGTTCCCCCATTGAGAACCTTCAGGAAGGACGAAGTATGTATCACCTCAGAAGTCTAAGTTGACATATGTGAAGTCATGTACCAAAAGCATCTGGGGCCTCAACCAATCAAAGAAAACGTCATTATACCTGACGATAGGCTTAGTCACATGTCGTGCCATGAGGTCGACCCACCTCTTCATTCTTGGATCCTATGGGGTAGGTATGCCCCACTCTACCTGTAGGCACAAGTTTGGAACTCTCTCCAGAAAGAAGGACACCAAAATTGACCTATATCTGAACTATTTCAGGTCACCTCTCCTACACTTGGTTAGTTGTTTCTTCATGCTTTTGAGAACCTTGTCACTCCAGTTAAACACTTGGGGCTCCATGCATTCCAGCGCATACTGGAAATCCCTCTAAAGGGCCATATGGGGAGCTACGCTCCCTGCCATATGCACGATGGTGTAGAGGATAGTTCGTAAAGGAAAATCATGAACATCTCTTATAGCGACTTTACTCCTATGCTTCTGATTACCAGGCATGTAATGTGCACTGATATAGTGGCTCATAGGTTCACCACCTCCTCTGATACCTGTCAGTGTAACTCGATCCCCACAGCGAGACAACCCAGTCAAGAATTATATATCCTCGATATCTATCTCAAGAATGTGAGTCCCCACACGGAATACCTTCTAGTCCACATCCCACATGTGAACTAAGTATTTGAGCAATCTCAATTGGTCCCTCATGCCCTGGACCTTGAATAATTTTAGTAGTCCACACTGTCGGAGGGAATTTACCATTCTTAGGTCATTCCCAACAAAGTAATATTCATCCTCATGCTCTCCCTCTCACCATTCCAACATCCTTAATATAGAAAACCTGAAATGGAACATAAAAGAGGGATAAGCATCTTCATCTCTCTCTTGGAAAAAAATTCTTGGCAGAAACATCTTAAAACAATTTTTGTTTTGTGCATGTCGCGGTCTAGCTTGCCTGTATAGTGCGGAGTTTTCTCACTGTATCTTAAAGGTCGCCTTTGACAACCCTGGGTTGTCACAGGGAACGATACAAGGCACCTACGACGACCTTCGGGCGCAAGTACCATAGAAAATGAAACCTAAGAAGTCATTTCTAACCAATGAAAAGAGAAAATGAATCCATGAAAATTTGAAGGAGATGAAAATTACGTGTTCTACGGAGACCGTTCGCCAAATGATCAACCGTGCCTCCCGCAATCCACAGTGGAAACTTGAGCTAAAATGGGGGTTTTGGAACAAAGTTTGGGTGGAGTAACAATGAAATGATAAAAATAAGTTTTTACCCCTGTTGTTCCAGAGTCTGTACTTAAGGCTTAGAAGTATAGTGTCTAGGCATCCGAAAGTGGGTAAAAGGTGGAGAAGAGAGAAACGTCAACCTTCGGCAAAGGAAACTAGGGAAGATTTCTACGTTGGTGTTGTCTAGCTTCCAACTATTCCTGGATAGTTATATCTTGTTCAATGGCTTCCCATGAACGTTCAAGTTCGACCCGGTTAGTAGATGTTTTAAGAATAGTGGTGAAAAGGTTTAAGGAAATGTGCATTTGGTTCGATAATCCGGGTTCGATATTAGGCTGTGTTGGTACCGGGACAGTCATGGAGGAACAGTGAAATAACAAAAACTTCAGGGAGAAATTAAGTGCTATCTCAATTTGGTCGTATAAAAGAGAATTTATAATTTCGGAAAAGAAACGGAGTGCAAATCAAAGGCTCTTTCCCGTAACTAAGTTATATCTTAATAAAAAGTATGGGATGGGAGAAAAACATTTAGTTGTCTATGATGTAAGGCTCCTATCAAGGGAGAATCTCACGTATAAACAGAAGAGGAAAACTGTAAAGAAATAACCCGATGTGTCCAGAGAATATGTGTGAATTCTGAAAGTGTGGACTAGTCTTACACCCGCTGATAGCTGGTACAGAGGAAAAACAGTAAACAATTACAGAAAACCAAAATTCATTAGCTATAGTAGTGGTCATACTAAATTATAACGAAGCATTCATCAGTTAAGAATATGAAATGAAATGAAGTAAGAGATACAAGAAAACAAACTCATAACACAGTCTTGACGAAATTGAGAATCTTCATATTTGCTTTGTATTAACTCTTAAAATGTAAAAAACTCTATTACAATCGACACAAAAAGGTCCAACCTTTTTTTCTTTCTTTTTGTGGTATATTTATACAATTTTACAAATAAGATAGAATCTCAATAGTCACAAAATTTCGGTTATGACAAGGAGGAGAGAAATCACTCCATTTCTTCTTCTCTGTCTTCACTTGGTGCCTGATGTTTGTCCTCACGCGGGCTCGATACAAGTGACACATCTTTCAACCAGCTGAGATATTAGCTGCAATGGTTCTGCTTGACAGCTGGCTTCAAAGAAGTAACATTCTCGGGCTAACTGTTGCAGCCTGTCTTCCAACTGTCCATCTATGATGTCGATGGCGCATAATTGCACGCTGGGTCTAATCATGCATTTGTTTATTTGGACTATATCCACCATAGTCATCTGGGAAATATTGACCGAATATCTTTCCTCTTTTTCCTTTAGATCAAGCGAGATTTTTTCCACATTCATCTGCATCAATGTCTCAACACTACCTCCACTGTCAATGCCTAGCAGATTGTCGTCTATAGAACTGAAGGCCTCCTCTAAGGAATTGGTTATCTTTTTGGCTTGCTGCTTGCCTTTAGCGATGTTATGCTCCCATTCTTTTAATAGAATGTTCCCTCTGGTTTTCTCTGAAATGGTGAACATGGGAGTACTTTCCGAAACCCTGTTGTTCGTGGCTATCACAGCCTCTTGGAAGGTGACTCGAGCTGCTCCGGCTTCCCTTTCTCTGACGGATAAGTTCTCCGAAACCTGGTTGACTAGAAAACATTTGTCCCGAATCACTTCTACCTTAGCGAGCAAATTTCGCTGTGCCGCAGAGACTCTGCTCCGAATCTCAATCACCTGGGATTTGAACATCCCAATGTTTATCATTCTGTTCTCGACAATATCCACCCTAGCTTGTAGCTGTTCGATCAAATCCCTTTGCTAGATCGCTTGCGTCTGACCATCCCGGACCACCAGCTGTGCTTGCTTGAGCTTAGTTTTGAGCATCTCTATCTCATTTTTATCGGCCAACCTGGCCTTCTCTATTCCTATTCTCGCCTGGTCTTTAGCAGTCTCTGTTGTTGTGCCCAGTCTGGCTTCAAGGGTCCTTATGAGGCAATTTTTTCTTTTAAGTTGGTTTTTTAAGATCCCGACTGAAAATTGATTCGCCGAGGCATATGCTCCTAGTGTCCCTGCTATTTTAGTGGCGAATTTCTCATTCTTCTTGTCCTTTCCATCAGTTATAATTTTATATTTCTTGGCAGTTGACTCTCCTTCCTGATAGAATTCCCTTTTTACTACTACCTTTCTCTTCTTATCAAAGAAAAACTCATTCAGAGGGAGTTCTTCTACCCTTATGGACCTCAATGCTTCATTGAATATCCATCCTGCATCGATATTTCCCTGCGTCAACTGCAAGGGGGTAACTGATGTGATAGGTTCTTCGATCTGCTTCGCTGATTTTCCCAGAGTAGCGACCGAACTCTACTTCTTCAACGAGTCTGGAGTCTTTATCTCTACTTCCGGACTCTTTGTTTTCTCCCCCTCGTCCTAGTGTTTTCCTTGATCGGGAGTCACATCTTTAGAGCCTTCGACATCTTTTTGTTTCGCCTCTGACGTACTCGGACCCTCACCTCGCAACATTGCAGGAAGACAGCTACGTCAATTTTCCTGGAACTTCAGAACATCGGCTCTTTCCTCGGGTGATAAAGTTTGTATCCGAGCCAGAATCTCAGCATAGGGCCTTGCGCCTCGGAAAATGTCATCCGAGGGTGAATTATCGTGCTCAAATATCTTGAGCCTGCAACTGGCCAAATGATTTCTCACGACCCTCTGTGGATCGTGTTTCTTGTATTCAATGGAGACCAAATTTAGGTCTTCCAGGGTTGCTGCCTCAGCTTTGGCATGCCCGAAATCTAATAAAGAATAAGAATTCAAATGAACAGGAAAAGGTGGCCATACCTTCTTTGAATATCCCTTAAGATCTTTGCTTATACCATCGATTACTATCTGTCGGGAAACCTCGCGACAATCCAGCTTGTCGAGAATGGACAATGGCAGCGCATGCGGGGGAATAGAAGCCCCGAAAACTTTGAGGTACGATAATTCTGCTTCCACATACAGTCTTCTATGCTTCTCATATTTGTTACTATGCTGTCTGAGATCCGGGGTGGCGAGTGATAAAAAATGGTGACATGCAGGGGCACCATCACCCAGTTAAAGATTTCATACACAAAAATTTCCGCTTTGTTTTCCCATAATTTTGCATGATATACATGTATGGGTTCATCTTCGGTCGGAGTCCAACTCTAGCTCATTAATGGAAATGGTGTCATAGAACAAATTGCATCCATAATGTATGCAGACATGAAGAATGAAGACGCCTTCCCATTCTCTTTCTGCGCCCGATACTCTGTGACCCGACTGGTCAAGCTATCAGAAAGCATCTTTTCCCAGTCAAAGGAACTACCTTCGGTGACCCAAAACATTAGAGGCACCCACAGAAGGAAAAAATGTGAGGTGTCCTCTTTCCCGTATAACCTGCATGTCATCATGGCTACATATTTGTATTGCGGTTCTAAAGAGCGATTGAATATATGCCGTGGGTATCAACTCTGAACTTCACGGTGTTTGAAACCCAATCCTTTATTAAACTGGACATGGTTTTATCATACTGTATGCATTCCTTCTGCTTGAATTCATCCAATAATTCAGCGCCATATGTGTGGTCAGACGTCGTGGGCAGCTTATACATGGTTTGCAGATGTTCCGGCCTGAAATTCCCGATGGTGACTTTCTGCTCGTTCATGATGGTTCTGGTCGGTATGTCCACATGGTCCAATGCCCATCGGACCATGTCATAATATGGAAGCAACCGTGGCCTAGTTGCTACTCTGTGCATTCCGAATTGGGTGACTATTTTGTATTTGGTGGTTATATCATCTTTTTCATTGTCGCTAGAGTTGTCAGAATAGTCCACCAACTCTGCCTGTAGAACATCCGAAACGAATGACCAATTCGGGACCAAATCGATACTTCGAGGCGAAGTATTAGACACATTGTCTAAGCCTTGTCCTGAAACCTCAACATTTGTCTTTGATGCTTTTCGCGGAGCCATGGCTGGAGATTGTGTTTTGGCTCTTATGCGATAGAAGTGCGTATACATACATAAGTCAGTTTCTCAGAGATAATGTGCTCTGCGTAATATGAAATACATTTGTTATAATGAAACACAACCCTTATATATATTTGAAAACTCGGTACCTTTCAGAACAAGCCTGTCAAATCACATTTGGAAATACATTTTGCCATAAAAATCTGATCTTATATTTATCGATTTACCCTATTTCCTCATCAATGTCATAAATTTTGGCGGTTTAAAAGTTAGTTGGCGTATGGAAAGAATAAGGATACCTCGTGAATTGTGCAAGCATAGAAACGCGGGATATGTCTTGATTTAGCTTAATTAATCTGGTTTTACCAACGTTAATCAATATTTCGGTACTCATTATATCGGGGATTTTATTTTAACACTTTGAATTTTTAACATCTGAGACTGTGAAGATCGATTTTGGTTAATAAAAAGGTAATCGTGATTTGGGGCTCGATTAATTTTATAATTATTATATTCGTCATATCGCTACTCGGAGCTTCAAAGATAAGTTTCTGTGAGATTTACATGCCGAGCTGCGAAACCGCGAGATCGCGATAACATGACTTAATTAAAAGGGAAGATAATCTTGGATTAAGTGATTAATTAATCACGTTATAACTGCATCATGATTTGGCGAGTCGGGGTTTAGACGGTGTAACTTTTGAAAAGGACAACACCGAGTGGCGAAGGTCCGAGAGAATCTTTTACCACGGTTAGCTTTTGTCTTTAACCTTGACATGGGTTATTCAAATAAGAACCTCGTGTTCTCGGCTATCGGGGATATGACAATAAATTTTTGGGTTTGGCGAACGCCACGGCGTGAAAACCCAATGACGTTTAATCATGGGTTAGGGAAAACTTTACCCTCGTTACCATCTTGAGTGAAAAATTAAAACGATTTCGCTGTTTCGTGGCTCGGGGGGTGTGAACTACATGACTTATAGTATCTGACCTACAAGATCCCAAAGTAGAACAAAAGAGGAAACATTTTTACGAAAGGTAAGACTCGCTTCGAGAGTATAATAATCATCGTTGCTCACGTGATAAAGTTTCAGAGATCTCGATATCTCAGAGGGAAAATATGAAAACCATCTTTAGATTTCAAGCATTAAAAATGAAATTTGTGACGGGCTAGAAAAACAAGGGCGGCTCCAACAACCCCATTTTATTAACTTTTTACTTTTCCATATCATTTTTTATATTACTTTGTGTATTTCTCCTAAACCCTAGACTTCTAATGGTGTTACAAGTGTTTGATTTTTCGTAGGTGAGAAATCTAGGAGTGGAATTTGAACAAGGATACATCTTTTGGGTTTTCTTTTATACATTTGTCATCTATACAGATCCTTTTAGAGTTTTTCAGGAAAAACTTTGAGTGTAGTCTTTGTTCCTTCTCGTGCTCGTGAATCCATGAGAATGTAACCGAGTATACTTTTTTCATCTTTTCGTACTCGTAATGGTAACACGAAAATCAAAACCCATGGAGTATCCTTTAATCTCTTTTCACACTCCATAAAAACAAAAATATTGTCGAGCGACTTCATTCTTTTCACGCTCGTAAAAGTATTTGAAGAAAACATTTGATGGGCGGTAGATTATCACTTTTTTGGTCTCATCAAATTAATATACGAAAAAGGAACTTGTGGAGTCCTCTTTAAGTGTTTTTCAGACTCTCTAAACATGAAAAACCCTTGAGTTTTATTTCTTTGGACTCATTAAACAAACATCAAAAGACCCATATGGGACCCAACCACTCCTTCCTAGGGTTCATTTAACATACTCTGAGGTACTCATCCGAAGGATGAGCTTACATCAACAAGCATATGTTATCCTCCTCAAGCTGTTAAGAACCAAATACCAATATAGCATAGAAAAACCTCAGAAAAAGTACTCAACGCCTTGAAAAAGATACAATTTCAGATAATAATCCTCTTCGAGGGGGCAACCTCCTTTTACCCCACTTAAATGTTAAAGTACAAGATGATTCAAAATAAAAATGTCTCCTTGGTATATATAGGAGACTAGGAGGTATAATTACAACTAATGGCCTAAAGCCGACATAAATAAAATAACATTACTAATATAATATGCCCCAATTAAGGGGTAATGAGCCAATATTAGGGCTTAACA
>ML797876.1:347047-375790 GCA_009831015.1 Picea engelmannii
ATCTTTGGAAGTTCTCAATGTGCTCGGTAACTGAACCCTTTTGCTTGAGATTTATCAATTGGCTAAAGAAGGTATTGCTCCTTGTATCCTCATAGTGTGCTATCATTTCTTCCGTGAAAATTGTCCAAGTGACGAGTGATTTGAGAGAACAAATCCATCAATACCATACAAATTGATTAGTTTCTAAATATAAATAAGCAATTTGTACCTTTTGTGTATGTGGCACATTATGGAGATCAAAGAATTGCTCCATCTGAAGTATCCATGTGATTGGGTCCTTGACATCAAACTTCCTCATATCAATCTTAGGAACGTGGTTGGTCTTCAAACCAAAGTTGGAGTTTCTCCATTATTGATTCACCTTCCTTGTGTCCTAATCATGAATTTCATGGGATGCATTTTCACTTTCAGGTGTCTTCTCAAAAATTTTCAATACTTTCATGATCTCCCCTTTTAAACCATCCATCTTAGTATCCAACGTAGCTTCCATTGAATCCATCTTAGTATCCAACTTAGCTTCCATTGAATCCATCTTCTTTTGTAGTTCATTTATGTCCCTATGCATTTCTTCACCTTCATCAAGAGTCCAAGTAGGATTTTCTGGAGGCTTAGTTGGTGTAGAAGTTCCCTTTTTTGGTGGCATGTTGGCCAAGTATCACTTTTGAACCTTGATTTTGAGGTGGTTTTGCTAGACAATATTTCTTCTATTGTATCTCCCAAGTTTTAGCCCTTCTGGGTATGAAAATTTCTTTTATGTATTTCTTTGATATTTCTTCTCTGCAATGCCACAGGTCTGATCAAAATTTGATGTGCCAAGTGGAATTTATGGTAACTTCCCCACAACTTGCCGATTTTTGTCCTTTCCAGGAGATCTCGCTTGTATAGCGTGCCCCGCACAAAATAATTGATATAAAATTATGAAACTCGCACAAAAAATAACAAAGACTGTCCACAATCCAATGAAACCAGTCCCACTCAATTTGGATACTCTAGGAAGAGGTTGTGATTGTTTTACCTGGAACACCTTCTTGAGACTAGTCAATAGGACTAGTCATATACCCTATCTTACACAGGGTGTATCTACAAATTTAAGATGACCCAGAAGCTGAAATTTTTACCATAGATACATTACTAATTTTTGTAAATATCCTCTGAAGTTCAGGGTCTGAAACATTACGAAATTTTTTTCATAGTGAAAATTACGCAATGACTCATTTCAGGATGATTCCATAACCCTATCTTGTACGGGTTGTATCTTAGAAAGTATAAGGCCCCAGGAGCTGAATTTTTAACCCAACGTACCTTGATCCGTCTACTAAATATCCTCCAAGCCGTTTCTTTTGAAACATTGTAGAAAACAAGTTATAGTGAAAATTCCAAGGTGTATCAGATGTAGCAGCGAAAGCCCAAGACCTTGAGCTCTCATACCATATGTTAAGAACCAAATACCAATATAGCATAGAAAAACCTCAGAAAAAGTACTCAACGCCTTGAAAAAGATACAATTTCAGACAATAAGCCTCTTCGAGGGGGCAACCTCCTTTTACCCCACTTAAATGTTCAAGTACAAGATGATTCAAAATGAAAATGTCTCCTTGGTATATATAGGAGAATAGGAGGTATAATTACAACTAATGGCCTAAAGCTGACATAAATAAAATAACATTACTAATATAATATGCCCCAATTAAGGGGCAATGAGCCAATATTAGGGCTTAACACAAGCTTGCGTAAAAATAAAGAGGTACTCGCCAGAAATGGTGGGGGGGAATTGGGAAAGGAATGTGTCTCTATATTTTTGTTAGTAGCAGTAATGGTCGCTCTTGAATATGACACCCCCCTTCATCATTGTATCCAGGTTGGGAAATCCATTTGTCTCTCGTTTGACCATCTGCAAGTCCATATGCTGGGTCCTCCTTGAGTCAATGCTGCCAAGACTATTGTCGTGTCATTCATATGTTCAAGATAAGACCAACCCGAATAAGCCTTCTATCGAGTTGACCATCTGCAGTTACAAATTTTCTACCATGTTGGTCTTCCTTGAGTCAGTTTTAAATCACTTCACACTCCGATCTACTTCAAATATGTTACTAATTTCATGTCACTGATGGGGGATACATTAATACCCTCTTGTGATGAGTCTTTTACTATCAAATTCAACTCATTATACAGGAACAATACATAGAAATCATTTAGTACCTTAGAGCCTGCATGCCTCAATGGAAGGTCTCTTCACATCCAACAGTGGGTTCACATCATTGACCCCTAATTGGGAGATTCCACCGGGTGTTCGACTTCAAATCATTCATTCACATTCGTTGGATTGTATTGGGGTACCGTGGGATTCATTGACATCAATGGTGATTTCCCTCTCACTTGTTAACGGTTCTCATCATTGATCGGTAATCAAGTGGTTTCTACCATGTTCAAATTCAACACCTGTAATTGCATGGCTAGAATCGTACTTAGGGATGATGAAAATGAAGACCCTAGGTCATACCATTCTAGTCCAGGCTACGATGGAGTACTCATGATTTGTATTGACACATAGATCCACTTTGTATGTCTCGTGGCTATGTCCGAATTTGAGTCATTTTAGAGCATAGATCCACAGTGTATTATGGGTGGCTATGTCGATTCACCTTGACATGCATCCACAATGTATATTTAGTGGCCATGACTCATTTTACACTTTGTAATCTGAGTATGGGAATTCCTACCTCGGACAATGGTATATTATTATGTTGATGCTTGACTGCCTGCAGGTTCCCGACTAGTGCGCTCTTTGTTTCCGACACACACATTCTACAAAGTATTTAGGTTATCACGAGTTCCAGCCTTGTACTTTGAGGGGCATCCGGTTACACATTATTTTGGTCATCTTAGTGATCCATTGACAACATGTGTTCACGTTCCCAAAGAGAGCCTTTCTTCATGAGGAAAGTGGTTGGCTTTCTCTTCCAAAAAACCCTGTTAAGGAAGGTCGTCACAGGCTACACCAAAAGCAGGATGTGACGATGCTTGGTCATCGCAATTTGCATATAGGGTGCGATGATGTCAAAAGGCTAAGAAAATGTTGACCTTCACAAAATTTCTAGAAGGGAATCTTGTAGAAGGTGAGGTGGCATCTGTATGGTTGGGATCCTACTCACTTCTCTGATTTGGTGGGATCATCCTAATCTCTTTAACCATCTCTCTTTCCCCTATATAAGAGGGATTTCTCATGGAAAAGGTTAAGAAATAAATTAAGGTTAATGAAGGTTGAATAAGGCTAAGATTGTATGGATAATTCTGCATTGGGTCATTCTTGAGAGCTTCATTTCAATTTATCAAGTCATTGTGGATCTTCTTCATTCAATATTGGAGCAAGTGTGTTTTTTGGAGCAAAGATTCATCGAAAGGGGACCTTGCAACATCAAGGATTTGGTTGTAATCTCCAATTTCACTTTAATATAATGCAATGATATGTTTCTTTCCCATAAAACTTATCTCATTTTATTGTATGATTCCTTGATCACATACATAGGTTCTCTTTGAGTATGCTATATTGCTTTCACTTTGGTTGTCTTGTATTCCCTTACAGATCCAATATCACAGGAGCACTGGAGTGGATCTAGGACAACAGCAGCAAGAGGAAGCGGTATTTAAATGGTATGTTTCTCATCTCTTGTTAGATAGTAAACTCAATGATTAGAGCTTAGGGAAAGCGTCATATCATGTTCTATTTTGTTCTAGATCTAGGTGGATCTAGGGAGATCTGTTTATGTCCGCATTTACCGATAAGTCCCATAACAGTATCAACACACTTTTTGGATGGATTGTTTGCAAGTTTTGGTGGTTGATTTATTTTCTGTAACAACTTGTTTGCTACATCCTTATCTGCAGTACTTTTTTACGACAACCTTATCTTGTTTCTAAAGTTTCATGTATCAATACTTGAGTTAAACTAGTCATTGATAACTTGTCTCTTGCATCCTTAACTAGACTTTTAACAAGAATTAATCTCTCTATATTAATTAATTGGTTTAAGTGTTCAGTCCTTCAAGCGAAAGAAACGATTCATTTGGAGCAAGAGGTGAACATCATCCGACATAATCTATAGACGTATGTGTTCGGACACTCGTGTTTTCATACCCACCTACGCGTCCAGTTATCTCGTTAATTATTTGCAACTCTTATTACTATTTTTTGTTGATATATATTACTATTTATTTATGCAATTAGGGAAAACAATCTTAACTTTCTTTTCCAACATATTATTGGGCTTGTATCTTTGTTTTCCTTATGTCTCATTCAGGTACAATCACTACATGACAGGTCTTCTATACAATGGTACATATTCCACCATCTACGAGACTATTTTCAAGCCCTTACTACCTTCCATCATTGACCTATAGGGGGACTCTTCATCATCTCTTAATCTTCCATCTCATTTCCCCCAGGGTCACCAAAATTCCCTCCTTGAGGTGATTACTTCATCTCTAAAGTGACAGGAATACCTATATAAGGTGAGAATGGGTATGTGTTCTCTTATTTGTCACCATATTATGGTTTGGGTCGGGATTTTCCCAACCTACATATTGTGCAAGAACAACCCCTACATAGAAAAAATTGAAATATGTTGATGTAAACCCACCCCTTCCTCCTCAAGGTCTCCCAAAGGGCCTAATATTGTTGTTGGTTTTCCTATTGCTTCCTTGAATAAGATCTATGTGGAATATTATGTTTATTCTATCTCTCGCTCCCATATTGCTCCTCCTTTATGTGGAATATGAGGATTGGGATATCATTTGATGATCTCCACCTAGAGGCGACCGGTCACATATGTCCCACCCCCAAGGATTTTTGGCATTCCTCCTCCTCTAGTTTAGGACCTATATATTTAAGGTCATATATTTGATCTGGTTGGTTTTTTATTGTTGGTTTCTAATTTTCCAGTAACAACATTTCTATTTTTTGACACTTCTAAATTATTGTTTTTTCAATATTTTTTTTTATAAAATCCATATGCATAGAATAATAAGAAGAGATGGAATTTATAATTTTTTATCAAAGATAAATTGTAAGACAACACTAGTAATAAAGTTGAGGGGATGGTGTTTAATGATATAATTATGTAGAAATCAAAGCAATAAGTATCTATTGGATTTGGAAAATGTGATAAGAATAAATATTTGTAGGATTTGGGCATTTTAAAAGGAATATTATCTTCATTACAAATACAAATATCAATAAGTTCAAGTAAAATGATTGGTTAGAGTGGTTGAAATGGGACACTTGTAAAATCATGGTTTTGGGTTCAAAACCCATACGGAGGAATAATATTATTTTTTTAATGAGCATATGATGGTAGGCTTGACAAATTATTTTTATAAACATTATTTGCAAATTGAGTTATAAGGGTATAATTATATTTTAAAATGAATTATTGAGGAGAAATGAGGTGCACAATGGCCCTTAATAAAATTGATAAATTGAATAAGGGGGTGTCAAGAACATGTGTGTGCATCATGGTGTTTATTGGTCCCTTGTGATTGTATTTATCAAAGATTTTCTTATATTACTCATTCCCAAAAACAACTCCACTCACATAAAGAAACATAAATAAATTTGACATAAAGGGCAATAATAGGAATAAACAATATACTCTTAAGGATTCAAGCAAAAGAACAAGACTATTTGAACTTGAAGACATTGAAGCTTTGCATTATTTTGGGATTGTTATCTTTTTCGAAGGTTGATTAGCATCATCAGTTAGAATTTTATGATTCAATCATTGTATTTCAGTCTTCAGGAGTCTTACTTTAGGGAAGAGTTGAAAGAATCCCTTACAAAGTTTTGTATTTGGAGTCATTTTGAATAGGGGGATCAAAGGTGTTTGGTGATTTTTATTTGTGACACTTGGTCATTTTTTTCATTGCACTACATTGTTTTTGGCATTGAGACACTTGAAGAACTTCTTTGGATTGGGATGGAAAGTATTGAAGAATTTTTCAATCTCCTGTACACTTTAATTCATATTGCACCAGGATCAACTATTCAAATCAACAAAAAATTACGAATTCATGTGGCTACACGTATGCACATCATGCACAAAAAGATTGATCTACTTCAAACTCATAACATGTAAAAGAATTGCAACTTCTTCACCATCAACATCCTGTAACCATACTTCTTTAGCATAATCCATTATTTGGATTAACTATTGTTGACAGTGACCACAAAGGCATCTAGGACCCTCTAGCTATGAATTAGACAGTGGCAATTGATGATGACAACACTACAAAGGAAGATGAAGAATTGGATACAGACAAAAAAAGGATAAGGATAAGTTTGAGAATCAATATAAAGTTATCAGACCTTGGGAAGAGTTATAGTTCAAGAGGATCAAATTTGGAATAGGATATGAAAATAATGAGTCTAACTTCTTTAATATTCTTGATTACTCCACATCAGTTACATTTATGAGCACAAGGTTTCTTTGTGATTATTTATAGCAACATATAATGGATTATGGTAAAAAGGAACTCGATGTTGATGATGTGGAACAAGATGATGATTTTTTTCTTATATTACTCATTCCCACAAACAACTCTGCTAACATAAAATAAACATAAAGAAATTTGAAATAAATAAGGAAAGCATAGGAATATGCCAATATACTCATAAGGAGGCAAGAGAAAGAATAGAACAATTTGCACTTGAAGGCATTGAAACTTTGCATTATTTTGGGATTGTTGTCTTTTTGGAAGGTTGATTGACATCATTAGTTAGAATTTTATGAATCCATCATTGTATTTGAGTATTTAGGAGTCTTTATTGAGGTAAGAGTTTCAATAATCCATTACAAAGTTTTTAGTTGGATTCATTTTGAATATGGAGATCAAAAGTTTCGGGTGATTTTTATTTGTGACACTTGGTGGTTTTTTTTGTTGCACTATATTGTTTTTGGAATTATGACACTTGAAGATATTATTTGTATTGGGATGGAAAGTATTCAAGATTTTTTTAGTCTCATATACACTTTAATTTGTTTGACACACCGACTACACTGAGAGGGGGGTTGAACAGTGTAGGACTCTTTTCCCCAAAACTTCCCTTTCACAAAACTCATTAGTTAGCAATCACCATTTACTCATTACTTATTGTTGTCATTTATAACCAGTTAAATGTGAACATACATCAGCAACATATCATCAACAATTCATCACCACAAGGAACACAAAGAACACAAGATGTATGTACAATTTTATTTTTATTACGAACTACAATCCTTGGGTTTATCAGCAACAATTGAATAGACTACAACTCTACAAGAGCACCATCTCTATAATGCAAGACTCAGCTTACACCCTCAGCACCAAATGATATGAGGCAACAATCCTCAACATATATCAATCTATAAATAGGTACACGACCTGTCAGTAGTGCAACATGTGTATGTATGTGCCCTACCAGTAGTACAACTCACATATGTATGCGGCCAGTCTGTACTACAACCTGCGTATCACATTTGAGTTACTTGGGGTTTTCTCTTCAAGATCAACTCAAATCCTTTACAACCTTCAATCACATTCTCTTTTGTATTTCGTTGTCCAAACTAACCCATAACCAATCACAACACATCCAAGCTCTCCAACAACTTACTCATGCTTCTCAACCATACAATATGAATGTTATTCATCATGTATAAGAAACAGGTATACTATAGAAATCATATTTGTACCGAATCATAAGAGTGTTGCTCACTCCATCAACCAACACAAACCACATCAAAAAATCCATACCAAGAATGCCTCAAGAATTCACTACACAACAAGCAAGACTATCCATCAAGACAACAATGTAACCATAACAAAATTTCTATGGCAGATCTGATCCCATAGAATGTAGATCTGGAACCAGCTTCAGTCTTCAAGAGCCTGTCATCATCTCTCACACAAGTCTTCAGGACTTCATCCACTGTACATTCCCTGTCCTCATTCAGCCCACGTATGTACACGCCTTGGCTCACTGTAGCCCGCATATACCTCAGAAACTAGGGTTTATGAACTTCCAAGACTTTTGTCTTCATGATCTCATTCTTGTCAAAACTTTGATGCATTCATGAGATCCTCCAGATCTCCTCTCTCTCAGAATAGATCTTCAATACATTCTCAAGAGACGCACAAGAGATACACAAGAGATACACAAGAGATACTTGCCTCTTATTTATACTCTCTAAGTATTTTCCTTAGAAGCATCTTCTAGGTCACTTAACCCATTTCTAGGTCACTTAACCTATTTTCCTCATTTTTAGGGTGAACCACTTTCCATAATTAGAAAGTTATCCATTTCTTTATCATTTAAATATTCCTCCTTGACTTGTCACCATTTAAATAATTATTTCTTCTTTTCAAGCACTTTGACTTCTTTGACCTCTTGGGGCTTCAAGCCAACATATTAGGGTCCTTCATATTCATAGGGCCATAACTCTCAAACCATGAGGATTTATGTGACATTCCACATACCACCAGAAATGGCATGACAAGAACTATCCATCTAGGATAGTTCCACTGACAAATTCATTGATCTTCATCTCATTATTCCACATTCAAGCATGGGTTCTCCAACCATACTTCAAGGACAACTCAACCGCAAAGCGTCTTCCCGTGAGGGATTTCACCATAAGGGGACCACTTTGGAGTTCATCAATTTGTGCACCTTATCAACCATGATAAGACAATAATGAGCCATCTTTAAATCAAACCAATTATGCATCATATATCAAAGAAATCATATTGATCCATATTCATCTTTTCATAATGTATCAATGACAACTCATTGATCCATGTTCATCTATGTATCATCATATGACTCACTTGACATCAATCCATTCTCATCAAGGACAATACATATTACATTAGTATGTTATGACAACACATCAATCAATCAATCAATCCTTTGGCATCAATCAATCACTTGACATCAATTAATTAAACCTTTGGCATCAATGACAACATGATCCAACAATGACCCCCCTTTGGCATTGATGGAAATACAAACATTGATGTCAACATGTAGAGAACGCATGATCTACATCAATAGTCATCAATCACATCAATGTGACTATCTCTCCCCCTTTGACATCAATGGAAAAGGTTCATTCTCCCCTTGGGGATGCTCCCTTTGCTTGAACTCTCCTTGGGGCTGCTCCCCCTGCCTGAATGCCTTTGATCTTCCTTTGAATAATCTCTCCCCTTTTGAACAAGGGATATCACTCTGATGTAATGATAAATATATATAACTCATACTCCCCCTGTGACCATTTCTCCCCTTGGAATTATGCCTCTGTGCTCTTTCTTCAAATATATGGTTCTTTCCTCCTAGAATCATGGGAAGAATAATGACTCCCCCTAGAGTATGTCTCCCCCTGTCTTCTCTGTAATATGCTTCTACTGCAAATGCTACTGCTCAATCGAATCATACATCAACTTCTCTTTCTATGATGATGTTTGGACCTGTTCATGCATCAAACCTGTTCGATACTATACATAATAAAGAAAAATATATGTCAACAATGAAGTAGAGAATCGTGAATAAAAGTATCGACCATGTGCATCCTATACCAAAATGTGTGTTCACCATGCACAACACTCATGTACATCAACACCATACAATGTGCCAAAAAAATATCATCAATGGAATGTATCAACCATATGCCTCTATCAATATGCCAACCATGTGCATCTGCCAACATGCTAAACATGTGCATCTACCAATATGCCAACCATGTATCTACCAATATGCCAACTATGTGCCTCAAACAACTATCATATCACTCATGATATGTCTTTACCATGAACAAAGTGTCATAATCATGTATCTCAATCAATCAAGTGTCTCATCATATCATTCAAACATATATCATCTATGAGTGTACCAAACATGTACATCAACTGATCATCCTCAATCCTCCATTCACTACAACAAATACTAAGCATCCAACAATACATGTACTAGTAGTGTGCTTCAATAGATCAATGACATCTCTAGCTAGCATCATCAAGATATGTCACATAACCAAGGTACCATAACTTCACTATCATAACCAACATTGTTCTTCAACAGAAAATACTTCAATCCATACTCATGGGTTAGTTCCAAGCATCCAAGATAGCCTTTCATTTTTTATCATTACTTTACATAATCCAATATGTAATCATGAAAACCTGCAACAAACAATGTCAGAACCTGCAATAAACTATGTCAGACCCTGCAACATAGATTTATACCATCACATAAAGCTACAACCCATGTGCATAGCCTTTTTCCCAAGGCTTTACCACATATACGTGGCCTGTTGCACAGACAAATCACATATGTACGCGACCTATTCAAGGTCATCCTGCGTATGTACGCAACTGTTACCACTGTCACCCGTGTATGTTTCAGTAGATGACACACTTGAGCTTCCTTTAAGGCTTCCATTCTGCTCTAGTTGTTCAGTCTTCTTCACCCACTTTTGAAGGTGTCCCTTATTCTCAAAACTTGAACTCTGAGATTCCATATTTTCAAATATGTCTCCCTTCCTTACTTCATTCCTTCTTCTATTCATGCTAAATGAATTCCTCATCATGGGATTTGTGTCCAAATCCACTACAGCTATAGCATCTCATGGTGTGACAGTGAACAACAATGTGTTCTAGTTGATCACTTCTCCAACACCTTATGGTGTTATTAAATCTTCCATTATTTCTCCTTGCATAAGATCTTCATTCCAAAGCTTTGTGACAATATTCATTACATGAATAACATTGACCATGAAAAGCACTTTCATACCTTTGCTTTGGTGTCCATATTCTTTGAGGTGTAAGGATGGCTTCTTGATGTGTTTCTTGCTTTGTTCTTTTGAAATTTTCTTTGCCTTGTGTAGATGGTTGATTTGCAACATTGTCTTCATCCTTTGAGAGTGAGGGATTTACCTCATTCTTCTTTGAGGTGCTTGCTTCAGCATGTGTAGCTTCGCTCTTGTATCCAAGACCTGATTTATCATTTGGTGAGCTTTGACTTTACAATATCTCATTCAAGATTTGTGAGTTATTCAATAATTTGTTTGACTTCTCTACTTTCTTTCTAATATCAACAACTTCATCTTCTAACTTATGACATGACTCTTCCTTTTCATTTACTTGATACTTCAATAGTTCCTCTACCCTTTTGGCTTCTTCAATTTGGGTCTTGAGATGGACAATAATTTCAATACTTTTGCTAATCTCATCATCTACCTTCTTATCTTATTTTTCATTCTTTAGTCTTGTGATCTCTTCTTCCTTTTCTTCTAATTGAGTCTTATTACTCTCTTCTTGTTTTTTGAGAATTTCCTTTAACTTCAAGATGTGTCTTTGACTCTTCTTAAGAAACTTTTTAGTGTTATCCGAAATATAGCTATAGTCTATATAATAATGGTCATTGTTATATTCATATAGACCCTATTCAAATTTCTTTTTAAGTTCCAATAGTTCTTATTTTATTCTTTCCATAGGATAACTACCATCAAACTCTACACAAACTATTTCTAGATTTTATTCTTCACTTGTAGAGAAAAATATAACATCATCACATTTTGAATTATTGCAATCAAGGGTTTGTGGAGATTCTTTACCTTCATGTTAAATGTCTTCAAGATTTTCCTCTTTTCCAAAATCATCACATGATTCTTTGCCTTCATTTTAAATGTCTTCAAGATCTTCCTTTTTGCCAATATCATCACATTTAGAAATAATGTAATCAAGATTTTTTGGTTATTCTTTACCTTCATTTGTCTTGATGGAGTTTTCTTCAATATCTTCCTTCTTGCTTTGGTATGTCTCCTCTATATTTATCCATAGATCCTTGGTAGAAGTGCATTGTCCCATGCTCTCTTTGATAGGGCTTGAGAGTCCACTAAGAATGGTCTTGAGAGCCAATGCATAATTCTTCTTTTCTTCCCTTTGAGCTGAAAACTTTGACTTGTTCTTCAAAGAAACTGATCCACCAATGGTTGCCTTCCAAATACTCGCTCCCATTTCCTTCAAATGAACTCTCATCTCTATTCTCCAAGTAGAATAGTTTTCCTCATAAATCATTGGAACTTCATCATCCATTTGTGTGTCCATATATATCCTCCAAGATTGTTAAGGCTTATAGTGAAGGCTTTCTCTGATACCAATTGTTGGACACACCAACTACATTGAGAGGGGGGTGGGGGGGTGAATAGTGTAGGACTCTTTTTCACAAAACAAATTAGTTAACAATCACCATTTACTCATTACTTGTTGTTGTCATTTATAACCAATTAAATGTGAACATACATCAACAACATATCATCAACAAATAATCACCACAAGAAACAAAAAGAACACAATATGTATGTACAATTTTCTTTTTAATACGGACTACAATCCTTGGGTTTATTAGAAACAAATGAATAGAGGACAACTCTACAAGAGAAACAATTCTATAATACAAGACTCAACTTACATCCTTAGCAACAAATTATATGAGGAAACAATCCTCAACATATATCAATCTGTCAACATGTAAGCGACCTGTCAGTAGTGCAACACGCATATGTATGTGCCCTACCAGTAGTACAGCTCGTGTATGTATGCGACCAGTCTGTAATACAGCCTGCGTATCACATCTGAGTTACTTAGGCTTTTCTCTTCAATATCAACTCAGATCCTCTACAACCTTCAATTACATTCTCTTATGTCTTTCACTGTCCAAACTGACCCATAACCAATCACAACACATCCAAGCTCACCAACAACTTACTCATGTTTCTCAACCATACAATATGAATGTTACTCATCATGTATAAGAAACTAGTATACTATATAAATCGTACCAGTACTGAATCATAAGAGTGTTTCTCACTCCATCAACCAACAAAAACCACATCACAACGGCCATACCAATAATGCCTTAAGCATTCACTACACAACAAGCAAGAGTATCCATCAAGAAAACAATGTAACCATACCAGAATTTCTATGGCATATCTGAGCCCATATAATGCAGATATCAAACCTGCTTCCATATTTGAGAGCCTATCAACATCTCACACACAAGTCTTCATGAATTCATCCACTGTACATGCCCTGTCCTCATTCAGCCCGTGTATGTACGTGCCCTGGTTCACTGCAACCCATGTATACCTCAGAAACTAGGGTTTCTAAACTTCCAAGAATTTTTTCGTCATGATCTCAGACTTGTCAAAACTTTGATGCATCCATGAGATCCTCCAGATCTCCTCTCTCTAAGAATATATCTTCAATACATGCTCAAGAGATGCACAAGATATACACAAGAGATACACAAGAGATACTTTCCTCTTATTTATACTCTCCAAGTAGCTTCCTTAGAATCATCTTCTAGGTCATTTAACCCACTTCTAGGTCACTTAACCTATTTCTAGGTCACTTAACCCATTTCTAGGTCACTTAACCTATTTTTCTCATTTTTAGGGTTAACCACTTTCCATAATCAGAATGTTATCCATTTCTTTATCATTTAAATATTCCTCCTTGACTTGTCACCATTTAAATAATTATTTCTTCGTTTCAAGCACTTTGACTTCTTTGACCTCTTGGGGCTTCAATCCAACATATGATGGTCCTTCATCTTCGTAGGGCCATAACTCTCAAAACATGAGGATTTATGTGACATTCCACATACCACCAGAAATGGCATGACAAGAACTATCCATCTAGGATAGTTCCACTAACAAATTCATTGATATTCATCTCATTATTCCACCTTCAATAATGGGTTCTCCAACCATACTTCAAGGATAACTCAACCGCAAAGAATCTTCCCGTGAGGTCTTTCACCATAAATGGACCACTTTGGTTCATCCATTTGTGCACATTATCAACCATGATAAGACAATAATGAGTCATCTCTACATCAAACCAACTATACATCATATATTAAAGAAACCACATTGATCCATCTTCATCTTTGCATCATGTATCAATGACAACTCATTGATTCGTCTTCATCTTTGCATCATGTATCAATGACAACTCATTGATTCATCTTCATCTATGTATCATCATATGACTATGACTCCACTTGAAATCAATCCATTCTCATCAAGGACAATATTTATTACATTAGTATGCTATGAAAAGACATCAATCAATCAATCAATCATTTGGCATCAATCAATCACTTGACATCAATCAATTAAACCTTTGGCATCAATGACAACATAATCCAACATAATTCATATTGCACCCGGATCAACTATTCAAATCAACAAAAATTCACTAAGTCATGTGGCTACATGTATGCACATTAAAAGATGAATTGCAACTTCTTCACCATCAACATCCTGAAACCATACTTCTTCAACATAATCCATTATTTGGATTAACCATTGTTGATATTCACCACAAAGGCATCAAGCATCCTATAGCTATTTATCATACAGTGACATTTGATTTGATGACACTACAAAGGTAGAAGAAGAATTGGATATAGAAAAAAACAAGAATAAGGATAAGTTTGAGATCATATAAAGTTATCATACCTTGGGAAGAGTTATAGTTCAAGAGGAATAAGTTTGGATTAGGGTATGGAAAGAATGATATTGACTTCTTTTATATTCGTAATTATTCCAAACTAGTTACAATTGTGAACACATGATGTTTTTGTGATGATTTGTAGTACCATACAATGGATGATGGTTAAAAATAACTTGATGTTGATCATGTGGAACATGATGATGATGTTGATGATGTAAGTGATGATGAGGACTATGATGCGAAGTATGAGGACAAGGATGATGTTGATGCAAATGATGATAATAAGCATGATATAATTGATTTTTATAAGTTGTATGATGCACTTGAATAGTGCCAACACATCATGTTGGAAATATGCATTGAATTGTTTTGATCTTACTCCATGTAATTTATGTGGGAAGACAAATCATCTCCCAAAAAGGTATCGAAATAAAATGAAGATTTACAGAAAAAAATTAAATTTTGAATGGTTAAGTACTTGGCACTAGATATTGGAATCCAAGTTTTTGTATTGGTCATATCATTGACTTCATACACATGCATAGGCATACTTGATTGATAGGCATACTTGATTCAATAATTGATGATTCAAGGCATGACTAGGGCCCCCTTGATGTAGTATTTTGAGTTGAAGATCAAGTCTTCCAACTCCACTCCAAGATATTTTGGTTACCATTTTCAACTTTTAGGGGGGGTATGTTTATGTTTCTTGATTACCATGTCCTAATAATTCTCACATTTCAGTTGGCAGTGGGGGATATTATGATGATATTTGTCAAACTTCAAATTTCAAAGTCTACTTTTGATTTCTGAGGATTTTGGTCACTTTAGGATGATGGATTGAGGTTTTTACATTCATTTTTTAAGAAATAGGATGGTCGATTGATTCAAGACAAGTTGATTGTTTAATGATGGATTCTGGATATGGTTATGTTGGCATGGATCACTCACATAGAGTTTGGATTGGTCAGTTTGACATTCAACACTTGAATATTATTTTTGAGGATTTTAGGAGTTTGATGATATTTTGAGGATGATTTTTTGATTTATTTTAGGATATTGGTATGGATGGATGCTTTACCACATTTTTGACATTTGAGGATTTAGTCACTTTAAAATTTGTGACTTGCATGATTGTTCAACACTTTGATTGATAGTTTGGAGCGATACTAGTTGTTCACCTATTATACTTCTTAGTGAATTTTTTGGCAGGACTATGATTCACTCATTGTTGAATCATTAAAGGTTTTTCATACATAGGATTTTACAAGATACAAGATTAGGATATCGTTTGACACTTTTTTCTGTCAGTTGGATTATTGATTTTTTTTAATGTGTCTGTATTTGAGAGTGGTTTTATGAATACATTTGTTCACTTAATAACTTTGGATTTTACAAGGATGGTATTTTTATCTTACAAAGGATAGATAATTCTTTTTCACTTATGCTTGGCACATTGGATTGTCTAGAATTTTTCAGGATTTGAGATGTGTTCGAATTGTATCCAATTCACTTTTCATTAGGGTTTTCTCTCATCCGGTTTGGGTTCAAATCAATAGACACTTATAGGTTATATAGCTCATTTGTTGCAAAATGAGTTTTCTAGATTTGGTTTTTTGGCATCCACTTTTGGAAGTTTTATAGATGGATCTTCATCGACACCCATGATATTTCAAAACATGAGTATCAGATCGAATACTTGGATATGTTATCATATTTTTCACTAGTCTCTATTTCTTATTTGATACACTTGTACACACTTATGATTAAGAGAGGATTTGTTAGCAATTTAGATCTAATCATTAAGTTCGAAGACCACATCATTCTCATCTTAGGATATCTTTATTATCCAAAGTTACTTGTGATCAGTTATGAGGACCATTAAAGGTGGTTATCATAGGTTTGTACTATATATTGTACTCTCATGTGGATAAGAAGAGTAATAATGATTTTGGATTTGTGCCTTTTTTAACTATTTTTGTTCTTCTTTTTCTTCATTATGTCTTTGAGTGGGACCCCCTCATTATTTGATTTTTTCCCTAAGTCACGAACCTTGGTTATTATAATATTTCTAATTGAACTTTCACTTTCTTAAAACCCCTAAAATATCAATTATATTATTCATTTATTTATTATTATTTCTCAAAGTAGTTGGGAACTTCATTTGTCCTCCAAAAACAACTATAAAGTGATGATATTAGAGATGTAAGATAGGAGCATACATAAGGTATGTGGTATAAATTCTAACCTTGTACAATATATACTAAAAACAGATATTTAGAAAAAGAACAGAAAAGATACAATGAAAAATACAAACATTACACAGAGATTTTTCCCCTGGAAACCCAAACCGGGAAAACCAACATATTCTATATTATTCATAGTGATACATTGTTTACAATACAATATACATATAGGATCTAACAGAATCCAAAACCCTAACCCAATGACCTGGATTAGTCCAAAACCCTAATTCCTTAACCAGAAATAGAAAAACATCAGCAAAAACCATGTGCCGAAAAACCACCTAAACACATGATACGTTTCCCGAGGAATAATTTTTTTTTTTACGGGGGCGTTTTCCCCTACACCCCCTGCGCGCCCAATGCATATGCTCAGACACTACTACTTGTGAAAATAATATAACAGATACCCAACATTCTCCCACTCGTTGTTTTCTTTCCATACAGGGGGTTACTGGGTTACATAGTCAACAGTCCAGGGGAGCAATGGCCATGGATCCTCTACACAAAGATAAATTCTCAGTGCTCACAGATTTTGTTAATGATTCTGCAACATTCTTCAAAGTGTCCACCTTCATCAATGATACTTTCTTTTTTTCAATCATGGCTCTCACAAAGTGATATTGAACATCAATGTGCTTTGTCTTTGAATGATAAGTAGGGTTCTTTGCCAGAAAAATTGCACTCTGACTGTCACACTCTATCCTTACAGCTTGTTGTACCAACCCAATACCTGAACATAATCTTTGTAACCATATTGCTTCCTTACTTACATGAGTGGCTGCCATGTATTTAGCTTCTGTAGTTGAAAGTGCCACTATAGCCTGTCTTTTTCTCATCCAACTTATTTATCCTCCAAGTAGGTTAAACACATACTCGCTTGTAGATCTCCTATGATCCAAATCTCCATCCTAGTATGAATCCACAAAGCCATGTATATCGACCACTCTGTCCAATTCCGGTCTTCCTTCGTAGCACAATCCATAGGTAGCAGTGCCATGCAAATACCTGAAAACCCTTTTTACTATTATCCAATGCTCCTTCCTTAGTTTTGACATATACCTGCTCAAAACTCCCACTGCATGTGCAATGTCCAGTCTAGTACAGACCATTGCATACATCAAACTACCAACTGCACTCGCATATGGAACATGAGACATATCCTCCTCTTCTTCATGTGTCTTGGGAGACTGATCTGCAGATAACCTTACACCAACAGGAATAGGAACCTTGACCGGTTTACATTCTTGCATATTAAACCTCTGCAATATTGTCTCGACATATTTTCTCTGATTTAACCAGAGTTTCCTCCTTTTCTGATCTCTTTTAATTTACATGCCCAAAATGAAATTTGAAGCACCGAGATCCTTCATGTCAAATTTAGAGGACAATTGAGTTTTCACATCCTAGATAATATCCTTGTTGTTTCCTATCAGCAACATGTCATCCACACACAAGACCAAATAAATCAAATGATCACCAATTAATTTAAAATAAACACAATGATCCTATTTTCTTCTTGTGAAGCCAAGTTTCAACATATAAGTATCAAATTTTTGATACCACATCCTTGGTGATTATTTTAAACCATACAGGGACTTTTTCAGCTTGCATACCAGCTCCTACTTTCCTTTCACAGCATAACCTTCCGGTTGCTTCATATAGATTTCTTCTTCCGGATCCCCATGCAGGAATGTTGTCTTCACATCCATATGTTCTAATTCAAAATCAAATGCAACAACAATAGATAACAGAAATCTTATAGAGGTTAACTTGGCAACATGAGAAAAAATCTCACCAAAATCAATTCCCTCAACCTAGGAATAACCCTTTGCTACTAGTCGAGCTTTGTATTTCTCCACTTTTCCTTCTGCATTCAAATTCTTTTTAAATACCCATTTGTTGCCAATGGGCTTTCTTCCAGTTGGTAACTCCACTAGATCCCAAGCCTCATTCTTATCCAAAGATTCCATTTCTTCTTCTATGGCCCTTTTCCAGATATTTCCATCCTCTGAATCCACTGCCTCCTTGACAGTTCTAGGATCATCATCAATAATAGACAAAGAAAAATTTGAATGGAAATCAGATGGACTATACCTTTCTAGTAGCCTTCTTTCTTGAACCGATCTCCTCAATACTAGAGTATGAGGATCTTCTTCTTCTGATTCACGTTCTTCTATAGAGTCGGATTCATCATCCTTTAAATCAAACTCTATCTTATTTGGTTCTTCCTTACTTGGTAGGAATTCATGTTTAAAAACATCCTTCATTTCTCTAAATACCACATCTCGGCTATACACTACCTTCTTAGTTTCTGGGTTCCAAATCTTATAACCTTTGAGACCATCTTTATATCCAATAAAGATACATTTTTCAGCCTTCTTATCCAGCTTACTCCTATTTTCCTTTGGAACATGAACATATGCATCACAGCCAAATACCTTAAGATGTGTGAGAGAAGGTTCCTTACCAGTCCATACCTCTTGTGCAGTCATGTCATCCAATGTTGATGAGGGTGATATGTTGACCAGATAACATGCAATACCCACTGCCTCTGCCCAGAATTCTTTCCCTAACTCGGCACCACTAAGCATGCACCTTGCTTTTTCCATCAAGGTCCTATTCATCCTTTTTGAAAATCCATTCTGTTGAGGTGTATATGGAGTAGTCTTCTGCCTTGCTATACCGCACTTCTTACAGAATTCTTCAAATTTATTCCCGAAGAACTCTCCGCCATTATCTGTCCTGAACACCTTAATTCTTTTCTCTGTTTGATTCTCAACAAGAGCCTTAAACTCTTTAAACCTATCAAAGACTTCATATTTCTTCCTAAGAAAATATATCCAACTTTTCCTCAAGAATTCATCTATAAATGAGACATAGTACACATATTTTCCCAATGATGGGACTGACACAAGTCCAAAAACATCACTGTGAACTAGCTGTAAAATTCCTTCTGCCCTCATTGCACCAAAGGGGAGTCTTACCCGATTTTTCTTCCCATATAGAAAATGTTCACAGAAATCAAAATCCAGAGAGAAATTAGACATACCTTCAACCATACCTTTACCGTGTAGTAGTCGAAGACCCTTCTCTCCGATATGCCCCAGTCTTTGATGCCACAACATAACCTTTTCTCCAGAGACTGTAGGAGTTCTTTCTTCTTCAACTCCAATATCCGAAACAATGGAGATATTACACCCATCACTAATAGTGCTTCCTAGTAGCTTATACAGAGTTCCAAACCAAACTCCCTTCATCAACACCATTGCTCCTCGAACCATCTTGCAAGTTCCCTTTTCAAATATTGTTTTACCCCTGCATCTTCCATTTTTCTTACAGAATTCAAATTTATGGCCATCCCTAGGATGTGCAGAATACCAGGCAGTGTTCTAATCCTTCCATCTATGAGCCTCAACTTGAACCTTCATCTTCCTATGATTCTAGTGGTCTAATCATTACCTAAGAAAAAATTACCTCCATCATACTTTTCATATTCGCAAAACCACTCCATGTGGGGATTCATATGAAAGGATGGACCAGAGTCAACCAACCATGCCTCATGATCTTCATGTGTACTTGAAGAGGCCAAGTACACATCCCATCCTTCTTCCTTGGAGGTCTTTTCTTATGTAGAAGAAGATACTTCAGATCCCTTCTTTTTCTCAACTTTGGATCTACACTGCTTCTTGTAGTGCCCTTCTTTTCCACATCTCCAACATACCCTTACAAACTTTCTGAGAGATTTAGATCTACCCTTAGACTTAGATCTCCCACTTGAGAAATTAGATATATTTATTTCCTGGGAATGTCCTCTTGCAAATAATGCATCTGTGCTATGTCCTTCCATATTCTTCTGTCTCATCTCCTCCGACAACAAGGATGAGACCACTTCTTCAAACTTCAAGGAAGTTGTATTACTACCTATGGCCACAAACAGACTATCCCATGAGTCTGGTAAAGAACACAACAAACTGATACATTTATCTTCATCTAAAATTTTAATATCAATAGATACTAACTGACTTACCACAGTATTTAAGGTGTTCAAATGATATGCCACCGAGTCTCCATCTCTCATCCTCAAGTTATACAGCTTCTTTCTCAGGAATAGTTTATTTACCGGGACTTAGACTGATACAACTTCCCCAACTTTTCCCATAAATCCTTGGTTGTAGCTTCCTCTGACACATTCAGTAATACTGAATCGGAGAGACACCATCGGATTGTGCTCTTTGCTTTTCGATCCAAATTTTTCCAGTCATCTGCAAAAGTTCCTGTAGGTGCAATACCTGGATCTACCACGATCCACTGATCTCTGTCCACCAACAGATATGCCATCTTGAGATTCCACAACTCAAAACTTTTCCCATTAAACTTCTTGATCTCCATCTTCGAATTTCTTGCCATTTCTTTTCACCTCAAGAACAATACCACAGATCTCCCACTGTAACAAGGCTTATCATAGTCCCGAGCCAAACCCTTGACCACAAAGGCATCCCCCTGAAGCCAATAAAGCTCTAATACTAAATGTAAATTCTAACCTTGTGCAATATCTACTGCAAACAGATATTCAGAAAAATAACAGAAAAGATACAATGGCAAATACAAACATTACACAAAGATTTTTCCCCTGGAAACCCAAACCAGGAAAACCAACATATTCTATATTATTCATAGTGATACATTGTTTACAATACAATATACATATAGGATCCAGCGACATCCTAAACCCTAACCCAATGACTTGGATTAGTCCAAAACCCTAATTCCTTAACCGGAAATAGAAAACCATTGGCAAAAACCATGTGCCGAAAAACCACCTAAATACATGGCATGTTTCTTGAGGCAGGTGTCATGTTTCTTGAGGCATAAAAAAAAAATTCCGGGGGCTCTGCCCCCCTGCACCCTCGGCTCATATGCTCAAACATTACTACTCGTGCAAAGAATATAACACATACCCAACATGTGGAATATCTACTATCTTTATGATTATTTTATGATATTCATATCCATTGTTTGCATTCTTGAGGATCTAATGGTGTTGGATGATTGTAAGAGTACTCTCCACATGTTCAATCACTAAGTAGGAGAAAATTTCCCCTCAAGATATTGAGGTATATTGATCTTTCATTTTGTTTTGTTATGTACAACTTTTGTACTTATTTATTAGATTAGATACAATTTTCTTTTTCTCAACTTTCTAGCCTTTGATAGTTGAAATCTATCCATTTTAATTTGTTTTATGTTCCTTGGAATTCACTTTCATTTTAAACATTTAATTGGCTTGTTCAACTATCCTAAAACACCAAATATATGGAGAACACTAATAGAAATTCATTTTATTTGTAGTATGTTATTATTGTTCTATTTTACAATATTTATGTTATTTGTTGTCTTCACATTAATTTTATTTTTTTTCTCCTACAAAATAGAAAATCCATACACACACACATACACCCACCCACCCACACACACAAAAAAAAGGGGAAATTTCTAAATCATATTTTATGTATAACTCCTTTTTCTAGTCTCTCCCACATGAGTAATTTTCATAAGGAAAGTAGTAAGGGTTGATGAGGACCCTAAGAAATTTAAGTACTGAAGTAATATTCCCACTAATCCTCTCACATATCCCATGAGAGTGTTTGAGTGTTGTTACATGGAATCTCTTTTTGGAAATCAATGTTTTTGGAGACCATATTGGGGAAAACCCAATTTAACTTAAAAGTCTTCAAATTTTTTTCCTTAAATCGTTGTCCCTAACTAACGTCTATTGGTTGAAAGTTCACATTTTATGGTTTTTTTAGCTTTTTTTCATGAATATATCTAGCAATTTCTATCCTATGACAGTTCAATTTGATCCCTGTAATTAGATTGACATTCCAAATTAGCTACTTGACGAAGTTTTACATATTGTTGTTGCATTGGAATCTGGGGTTACTAAGGGACAAATCAATCTTATTAACAATATCCTATACACTATAATTACCCCATTTTAGTAAGTGGACTATGGGTTACTTAGTATTTCATTCATTACGTTTCCTTTGCAATTCTATCCTAGCTTATAAGTTGATTTTTCTGACCATTCCATTTTATCTTATTTTTGGTTAAATTTCATCAATGAAATTGTTGGATCTCAAGGGTAGTTAAAAACCTCTTAGGAAGTCATCCCAAGAAATTAACATCTAAAAAGGGATATGGCTTGGATATATTTGGAGTACTCCATCCTCCTAGAACCAAGGACTAACTTTGCTTGGTTTGTATTCACTCCCATTAGGTAGTCTCAAAGATTCAAGGGTGAATATCTAGAGTATGAAATTTTAACCATAGTTCAAAGATGAATATAGACCCTTGAATGTCTTTAGAACTGTATTATCCATTCTCTTTCAATTCCAACACTAGAATCTCTAGTCCCTTTCAAATTAGTTCCTCACCTAGTACTGATTCCCACACTAAAACAAACTCAATGATTACTTGTGAAGGTGGTACTTCTCAAAGTTCTACCTCTCAGAGTATCAAAAACATGTATAGTCACTATGCACCTATGAAGTTAACTACGAATCCTAAAAAAGTAATACATGAGTATGGATTGTACCAATTCGAGTAGGATGTTGATGCCACCTTGTGGTATGTGCCATCTCCCTTGAATGTTGCATCCACTACCACACATTTTCCCAAATTCAAAGAACATTTGCTAAAATTATCAAGTGAAAGTGTTATAACTGCTTATGAGCATTTGAGTCCTTTCTTGAAAGCATGTAACAATAGAGGGTCTCATTGTAATTATGTGTGTATGCACATATTTTTTACTTCATTAGAATGTAGAGCTTCAACGAGTTTCTTTGGTCACCCCCTAATATTTTATGTGCTTGGGTTGAACTTGCTTACTAGTTCAAGTCCACCTTTGAGTAAGTTCATAGTCAGGTTGCCTTAGTGGGGAATCATAAAAACTTGGATTATAAACTAGGAGATACTATTAAATATTTCAATACACACTTTACCAAGCTATATAATATTATTCTAGAAGTGAACATGCCTACTAATCAAGTAGTCATGAGGCACTGTTACAATACTCTACCTTCCACATAGAAAAACTAACTAGAAGAGAAAAATGTTGATCACTTAGGGTCTCCTCTACAAACCTATTTACAATTTGAATAACAATCCTAACAGATAAGCATGCCTCTATAAGACCTAGAGAAGAACATGGACATGTACAAAGTCTTACAATTGATTCAGGATATGAGAAATTGAATGATATCCTTTGAAAGAAGGATAGACATTGATTCAATTGTGGGATCATCTTTCTGGCCTCCACATAAATCCCATTCTCAACCTTTCCATCCAAACCACCCATGTTCCCAGTTGTGGTGCAATTTATGTGAAGAAAACCATGATACAAATACTTGTGAAGTTTTTAGGCTAGCCAAAGAGTGCTTACATATCAAGAATCCTATGAATATTGTGGCAATCCTTGATTTAATCGATTAAACAATGAATTATTTGTTGTTACAACCCAAAAGAAGATCTTTCAAGTTGTTGTTACAACCAAAAAGAAGATCTTTCAAGCTGTTGTTACAACCAAAAACAAGATTTTTCAAGTTGTTGTTACAACCAAAAATAAGGTCTTTCAATCCCAAATTAAGTCTAATATCCCTCAAGACAAAAAACAATAGATGCCATTGTTCAAAATAAAAATGCAACTACCTTCTCTTGGGCTAGAAATGATGTTTCTTATACTAAAAAACAATATCATGGAATCATGTAGAACCTTACACCATTGGAAAATAAAGGCAAAACCATATTCCTTATATTCTTGTTCAAGGTTGAATTAGGTGAGGAGGTTGGATCCATCTAGTTTAGGTATGTTGGAATGTGTTGGGTATGTGTTATATTCTTTGCACAACTAGCCTTAGTATCTAATACATTGTGTCAGGTGTGCATGGGGGTTTGAGGGGGGGTCTAGCACACCCCCCCAATAATTTGTTTCTTTTCCTCGGGAAATGTGTCACATTTTTTCCTCATTTTTCATGTCACCTCGTTTTTTGTGTCCATTCTTGGGAGGTTTTCCACCACATGGTTTTTGCCGATGCTTTATATTTATGGTTAAGGAATTAGGGTTGTTGACTAATCCAGGTCATTGGGTTAGGGTTTTGGATTTTGTTGGCTCCTATTGTATACTTTGTTGTAAACAATGTATCACTATGAATGAATATAGAATATGCTAGTTTTCCGGTTTGGGTTTCCAGGGGAAAAATCTCTGTGTAATGTGTGTATTTTCCATTGTATATTTTATGTTGTTTTATTGAAAATATGTTTGTAGTAAAATATTGTACACGGTTAAAATCTACAAAATGTTGTATGAATTTATTTATAAGGTTTGGAATGTTGTACATGGAACCTTCTACGAGGAAATAGAACCAATGAAGGGCATCTCATATAAGTGAATCTGGAAAATGTTTAACTTAAGCAGTTTAGCTAATTTTAGAAGAAGCCGTATTTTTTCAATTTGTGAGACAACATGTTGTCTTAAAATGTGAGTGAAGGAAGGCTTAGAGGGGGTCTTTACACCACCTCTCTTTCACCTTCCATCATTTGAGTTTTGTTTTGAGAAGTTGGCAAAATGATTGCTATTATTGTTTCAGGTGGTAACCCTCTAATGCCACATATGTTGAAGGAGGGATGGGATATAGTGGTATAGTTATAATAAGCGGAATTATTGAAGATGTTTACATTTGGGTTCCAAACTTCTTGAAAGTTTGAGATTTTAGGTTGTGTTAATTTTGAATATATACTTGGATGATGGGTCGTGACATACTTGGAATGTATACTTAGTTTATGGGTTGAGCATTGGTTGAAATGGATCCATGTCTAAAAGGTTTCCATATAGTTGGATTCACACTTGGATGAGGTGAAAAGACAAAGGAGGGAATTGATGTCTCTAGGAGAGGTGTTATAAATTTGAGAATGTGGTATGAAGTTGACATTTCCTTAGATCTTGTTTGGTGAACCATCACATAAGTTCCAAGACTCGTAAAACCAAAGGTTGGATATAAGGGAATGAATAAAGATTAGACCCAAGATACAGTAGTTCGATAGATTATCTACAACACTTCCATATTTGAGAGGTAAAATCCAAGGGTAGGAACTACTATAAGTATATTTATAAAAGTTTGAGGTGATGGAAGAGAACCCCTTCTAATTAGGGGAAAAGTAACAAGAGATAAACCCTTCCCTCTGAGGAAGGATGGAGATATAAGATAAGCTACTAGCTTAAGAAAACGAAGAATTGATAGGAATTGCATAGTAGAGTTTCCAAAATGTAGCATGATGGTTATATTGAGGAACCACACTACCACACAAAAGGGAAGAACCAACCTATGATAAATTGGAACATAAATGGACTCACATCTTGGTATTTGGGAGAAATAAAAAAAATATGGTTGGATACAAGGGAATAACTAAATATTTGACCCAAGATCTGGTCGGGCTATGGCTTGTTTGCAATGATTCATATTTGAGAAGTAAAATACAAGGGAAGGAAATATTTATAAAATTGTCTTAAGGAAAGTTTAAGAATATTGAAGAGAACCCCTTCTAATTAGGGGAAAAGGAAAAAGAGAGAAAACCTTCCTTATGAGGAAGGATGAAGAGATAAGAGAAGCCATTTTCTTGAGAAACGAAATAATTGATAGGAACTACATAGTATAGTTTCCAAAATGTATCATGATGGTTATATTGAGGCACCACATTTCCACATAAGAGGAAAGACCCAAGCTATGATAACTTGGATTGGAATTAGAGTCATAGCTTGATATTTGGGAGAAATAAAAAAAATATGGAAGGATAAGAAATGAGAAAGAGGGAAGAAGCCACTATATTACTTAGGTTTAAAGAAATGATATAAACTAGGGTTGAAGGTTATCTTATTATATCTTGAGTTCAATTAGGTCTTAGAAACAACAAATAAATGAATCAACAAAGTAATGACAGAAAGTTAATAGTTAGGGTTTATTCTCCATAGATATCTTGGGGTCACTACTAAATTTGAACGTTTTTACGACAAAGTAGCAACAAATTTTCGTCGGAATAGGGTCGTTGTTGCGACCAATATGATATTTTTTTCGTCAGTCTAGCGACCACACATGGATCTTCGTCAGTCTAGCGACCGAGAAAACAAGACTATTCACAATAGGGAAAAGTTACCATTCGTCGGTCCATCGACCAAGATTAGTCGGTCTAGCGACCAAATTTACTCACAAGCCTTGCTAGCATCTCTAAGGAAAACATAACCTTGGTCACTCTAGCGACCATAATTAGTCGGTCTAGCAACGAATGTTAGCCGGTCTAATGACTAATATTAGTCGCAAGAGAGACCAAGATAACCCTGGCAAACTTAGTCAATAAACCACGGTTAGTCGATAGAACGACGAAGATTAGTCGCTAGACCGACCAACTCTGAAGCTAAAAATATCAAATGAAGGATGAAAAAGTAGTCGCTAAAGAAACAAAGTTACATACTTTGCGAACAAATGGCTATAAAAGTGATGAACCTGTTCATCGCTAGAGAGACGAATGTTGGGGTTTTTTTAAAAAAAAAAATATGCCATTCACACAGGAATAAGCCCAGACTAGCAAGCTACAGAAGCATACTTTCATTATGTACTTGGGAGCTGGCACTGGAGTCAACCCCCTAATGGTCAATACCAGTGATCCAATTTACCTTGTCATTTCTAGATGTAAGCACCATTGTGATGAGTCTCAATCCATGCTAGGGGATTTAATATCGAGCCTCAAATTGTGGAAGGTGAATCTAGAGAATTGGGTGGAGGAGATTTCACAGCAGCAAACCTCCCTTACGAAGTAGTTGGGCACTATTAAATCAAAGGAATTCCTGTTAGATGTGGAAAACCAATGCCTAAGAGAAAAATCCAGGGAACAAGAAGATGAAATTTAGAAACTACAACGACATGTAAAGAAGATGGACCATGAGCAGTCATCTCGGTTGGCATTCTATAGGCACAAGTACATTTAGAAGTCTTCAATGGGTTCGCTCCCAATAACAAATATGTCACTCAATTAGGACCAAAAAATGGAGCATCCACATTCTCAATAGGCTTAGAGGTCAAATACTACCCATCCACCAACTACTGGAAGCATTGAAACTAGAGTGCAAGGCCATGGAAATTTTCATGTTTTTTCTATAAATGATTTGTAGGGTAAAATTGTTTTGTTAGTAGGCCTTGATAGTCCTTCTCTTGAAGGTTAGTATCATTAACTTCATACTTGCAGTGACGATCACATGTATAATAGGAATAATAATAGATGGCCTATCTCTCTTAAGTATGGAATTTGGGAAAGGATAAAGACATAATGAATGAGAACCAATTCCCTTTTGAATCCCAATGAAACTTGTAGTGGAGAAATGGAAAGGCCCTTTTCAAAGAAAGGATGAATATCAAAATATAGTGATCATTCCCAGTTCTTGGAGGACCAACTGCCATATGGAAAATTACAATCAAGTAGTGAACTATTGTGAATGATCTCTTTCTATGATATGCTAAAATTTTGCAACATGAGCTTTCCAAAAGTGGATAACATAGGCGATGACACCAAAGGTAGACATAGACAGTGAAATAATAAGCAAACAATATCACCTTGGAGAGAATTGGTTAAAAAAAGAACACATTCATCAGATGGACAAGGGGTTCTAGTATTAAAAAGGGAATTCCTTCCACTCACAGGGCATGAGGAATGGAATAGGAACCTTGATACTGGATTGTTTTAAATATCCTATTCATAGTCTGGATAAAGACAATACACACCTCATTACTTAACTCAATTGTATGATAAGAAGTTCTTTCCATTTCTACAATTAATCACCACACATCACATAAATCTAAATTATGGCATCAACTAGGACTCAAATCCAAATTTAAGAA
>ML797876.1:379797-395590 GCA_009831015.1 Picea engelmannii
CTTTTGTGTATGTGGCACATTATGGAGATCAAAGAATTGCTCCATCTGAAGTATCCATGTGATTGGGTCCTTGACATCAAACTTCCTCATATCAATCTTAGGAACGTGGTTGGTCTTCAAACCAAAGTTGGAGTTTCTCCATTATTGATTCACCTTCCTTGTGTCCTAATCATGAATTTCATGGGATGCATTTTCACTTTCAGGTGTCTTCTCAAAAATTTTCAATACTTTCATGATCTCCCCTTTTAAACCATCCATCTTAGTATCCAACGTAGCTTCCATTGAATCCATCTTAGTATCCAACTTAGCTTCCATTGAATCCATCTTCTTTTGTAGTTCATTTATGTCCCTATGCATTTCTTCACCTTCATCAAGAGTCCAAGTAGGATTTTCTGGAGGCTTAGTTGGTGTAGAAGTTCCCTTTTTTGGTGGCATGTTGGCCAAGTATCACTTTTGAACCTTGATTTTGAGGTGGTTTTGCTAGACAATATTTCTTCTATTGTATCTCCCAAGTTTTAGCCCTTCTGGGTATGAAAATTTCTTTTATGTATTTCTTTGATATTTCTTCTCTGCAATGCCACAGGTCTGATCAAAATTTGATGTGCCAAGTGGAATTTATGGTAACTTCCCCACAACTTGCCGATTTTTGTCCTTTCCAGGAGATCTCGCTTGTATAGCGTGCCCCGCACAAAATAATTGATATAAAATTATGAAACTCGCACAAAAAATAACAAAGACTGTCCACAATCCAATGAAACCAGTCCCACTCAATTTGGATACTCTAGGAAGAGGTTGTGATTGTTTTACCTGGAACACCTTCTTGAGACTAGTCAATAGGACTAGTCATATACCCTATCTTACACAGGGTGTATCTACAAATTTAAGATGACCCAGAAGCTGAAATTTTTACCATAGATACATTACTAATTTTTGTAAATATCCTCTGAAGTTCAGGGTCTGAAACATTACGAAATTTTTTTCATAGTGAAAATTACGCAATGACTCATTTCAGGATGATTCCATAACCCTATCTTGTACGGGTTGTATCTTAGAAAGTATAAGGCCCCAGGAGCTGAATTTTTAACCCAACGTACCTTGATCCGTCTACTAAATATCCTCCAAGCCGTTTCTTTTGAAACATTGTAGAAAACAAGTTATAGTGAAAATTCCAAGGTGTATCAGATGTAGCAGCGAAAGCCCAAGACCTTGAGCTCTCATACCATATGTTAAGAACCAAATACCAATATAGCATAGAAAAACCTCAGAAAAAGTACTCAACGCCTTGAAAAAGATACAATTTCAGACAATAAGCCTCTTCGAGGGGGCAACCTCCTTTTACCCCACTTAAATGTTCAAGTACAAGATGATTCAAAATGAAAATGTCTCCTTGGTATATATAGGAGAATAGGAGGTATAATTACAACTAATGGCCTAAAGCTGACATAAATAAAATAACATTACTAATATAATATGCCCCAATTAAGGGGCAATGAGCCAATATTAGGGCTTAACACAAGCTTGCGTAAAAATAAAGAGGTACTCGCCAGAAATGGTGGGGGGGAATTGGGAAAGGAATGTGTCTCTATATTTTTGTTAGTAGCAGTAATGGTCGCTCTTGAATATGACACCCCCCTTCATCATTGTATCCAGGTTGGGAAATCCATTTGTCTCTCGTTTGACCATCTGCAAGTCCATATGCTGGGTCCTCCTTGAGTCAATGCTGCCAAGACTATTGTCGTGTCATTCATATGTTCAAGATAAGACCAACCCGAATAAGCCTTCTATCGAGTTGACCATCTGCAGTTACAAATTTTCTACCATGTTGGTCTTCCTTGAGTCAGTTTTAAATCACTTCACACTCCGATCTACTTCAAATATGTTACTAATTTCATGTCACTGATGGGGGATACATTAATACCCTCTTGTGATGAGTCTTTTACTATCAAATTCAACTCATTATACAGGAACAATACATAGAAATCATTTAGTACCTTAGAGCCTGCATGCCTCAATGGAAGGTCTCTTCACATCCAACAGTGGGTTCACATCATTGACCCCTAATTGGGAGATTCCACCGGGTGTTCGACTTCAAATCATTCATTCACATTCGTTGGATTGTATTGGGGTACCGTGGGATTCATTGACATCAATGGTGATTTCCCTCTCACTTGTTAACGGTTCTCATCATTGATCGGTAATCAAGTGGTTTCTACCATGTTCAAATTCAACACCTGTAATTGCATGGCTAGAATCGTACTTAGGGATGATGAAAATGAAGACCCTAGGTCATACCATTCTAGTCCAGGCTACGATGGAGTACTCATGATTTGTATTGACACATAGATCCACTTTGTATGTCTCGTGGCTATGTCCGAATTTGAGTCATTTTAGAGCATAGATCCACAGTGTATTATGGGTGGCTATGTCGATTCACCTTGACATGCATCCACAATGTATATTTAGTGGCCATGACTCATTTTACACTTTGTAATCTGAGTATGGGAATTCCTACCTCGGACAATGGTATATTATTATGTTGATGCTTGACTGCCTGCAGGTTCCCGACTAGTGCGCTCTTTGTTTCCGACACACACATTCTACAAAGTATTTAGGTTATCACGAGTTCCAGCCTTGTACTTTGAGGGGCATCCGGTTACACATTATTTTGGTCATCTTAGTGATCCATTGACAACATGTGTTCACGTTCCCAAAGAGAGCCTTTCTTCATGAGGAAAGTGGTTGGCTTTCTCTTCCAAAAAACCCTGTTAAGGAAGGTCGTCACAGGCTACACCAAAAGCAGGATGTGACGATGCTTGGTCATCGCAATTTGCATATAGGGTGCGATGATGTCAAAAGGCTAAGAAAATGTTGACCTTCACAAAATTTCTAGAAGGGAATCTTGTAGAAGGTGAGGTGGCATCTGTATGGTTGGGATCCTACTCACTTCTCTGATTTGGTGGGATCATCCTAATCTCTTTAACCATCTCTCTTTCCCCTATATAAGAGGGATTTCTCATGGAAAAGGTTAAGAAATAAATTAAGGTTAATGAAGGTTGAATAAGGCTAAGATTGTATGGATAATTCTGCATTGGGTCATTCTTGAGAGCTTCATTTCAATTTATCAAGTCATTGTGGATCTTCTTCATTCAATATTGGAGCAAGTGTGTTTTTTGGAGCAAAGATTCATCGAAAGGGGACCTTGCAACATCAAGGATTTGGTTGTAATCTCCAATTTCACTTTAATATAATGCAATGATATGTTTCTTTCCCATAAAACTTATCTCATTTTATTGTATGATTCCTTGATCACATACATAGGTTCTCTTTGAGTATGCTATATTGCTTTCACTTTGGTTGTCTTGTATTCCCTTACAGATCCAATATCACAGGAGCACTGGAGTGGATCTAGGACAACAGCAGCAAGAGGAAGCGGTATTTAAATGGTATGTTTCTCATCTCTTGTTAGATAGTAAACTCAATGATTAGAGCTTAGGGAAAGCGTCATATCATGTTCTATTTTGTTCTAGATCTAGGTGGATCTAGGGAGATCTGTTTATGTCCGCATTTACCGATAAGTCCCATAACAGTATCAACACACTTTTTGGATGGATTGTTTGCAAGTTTTGGTGGTTGATTTATTTTCTGTAACAACTTGTTTGCTACATCCTTATCTGCAGTACTTTTTTACGACAACCTTATCTTGTTTCTAAAGTTTCATGTATCAATACTTGAGTTAAACTAGTCATTGATAACTTGTCTCTTGCATCCTTAACTAGACTTTTAACAAGAATTAATCTCTCTATATTAATTAATTGGTTTAAGTGTTCAGTCCTTCAAGCGAAAGAAACGATTCATTTGGAGCAAGAGGTGAACATCATCCGACATAATCTATAGACGTATGTGTTCGGACACTCGTGTTTTCATACCCACCTACGCGTCCAGTTATCTCGTTAATTATTTGCAACTCTTATTACTATTTTTTGTTGATATATATTACTATTTATTTATGCAATTAGGGAAAACAATCTTAACTTTCTTTTCCAACATATTATTGGGCTTGTATCTTTGTTTTCCTTATGTCTCATTCAGGTACAATCACTACATGACAGGTCTTCTATACAATGGTACATATTCCACCATCTACGAGACTATTTTCAAGCCCTTACTACCTTCCATCATTGACCTATAGGGGGACTCTTCATCATCTCTTAATCTTCCATCTCATTTCCCCCAGGGTCACCAAAATTCCCTCCTTGAGGTGATTACTTCATCTCTAAAGTGACAGGAATACCTATATAAGGTGAGAATGGGTATGTGTTCTCTTATTTGTCACCATATTATGGTTTGGGTCGGGATTTTCCCAACCTACATATTGTGCAAGAACAACCCCTACATAGAAAAAATTGAAATATGTTGATGTAAACCCACCCCTTCCTCCTCAAGGTCTCCCAAAGGGCCTAATATTGTTGTTGGTTTTCCTATTGCTTCCTTGAATAAGATCTATGTGGAATATTATGTTTATTCTATCTCTCGCTCCCATATTGCTCCTCCTTTATGTGGAATATGAGGATTGGGATATCATTTGATGATCTCCACCTAGAGGCGACCGGTCACATATGTCCCACCCCCAAGGATTTTTGGCATTCCTCCTCCTCTAGTTTAGGACCTATATATTTAAGGTCATATATTTGATCTGGTTGGTTTTTTATTGTTGGTTTCTAATTTTCCAGTAACAACATTTCTATTTTTTGACACTTCTAAATTATTGTTTTTTCAATATTTTTTTTTATAAAATCCATATGCATAGAATAATAAGAAGAGATGGAATTTATAATTTTTTATCAAAGATAAATTGTAAGACAACACTAGTAATAAAGTTGAGGGGATGGTGTTTAATGATATAATTATGTAGAAATCAAAGCAATAAGTATCTATTGGATTTGGAAAATGTGATAAGAATAAATATTTGTAGGATTTGGGCATTTTAAAAGGAATATTATCTTCATTACAAATACAAATATCAATAAGTTCAAGTAAAATGATTGGTTAGAGTGGTTGAAATGGGACACTTGTAAAATCATGGTTTTGGGTTCAAAACCCATACGGAGGAATAATATTATTTTTTTAATGAGCATATGATGGTAGGCTTGACAAATTATTTTTATAAACATTATTTGCAAATTGAGTTATAAGGGTATAATTATATTTTAAAATGAATTATTGAGGAGAAATGAGGTGCACAATGGCCCTTAATAAAATTGATAAATTGAATAAGGGGGTGTCAAGAACATGTGTGTGCATCATGGTGTTTATTGGTCCCTTGTGATTGTATTTATCAAAGATTTTCTTATATTACTCATTCCCAAAAACAACTCCACTCACATAAAGAAACATAAATAAATTTGACATAAAGGGCAATAATAGGAATAAACAATATACTCTTAAGGATTCAAGCAAAAGAACAAGACTATTTGAACTTGAAGACATTGAAGCTTTGCATTATTTTGGGATTGTTATCTTTTTCGAAGGTTGATTAGCATCATCAGTTAGAATTTTATGATTCAATCATTGTATTTCAGTCTTCAGGAGTCTTACTTTAGGGAAGAGTTGAAAGAATCCCTTACAAAGTTTTGTATTTGGAGTCATTTTGAATAGGGGGATCAAAGGTGTTTGGTGATTTTTATTTGTGACACTTGGTCATTTTTTTCATTGCACTACATTGTTTTTGGCATTGAGACACTTGAAGAACTTCTTTGGATTGGGATGGAAAGTATTGAAGAATTTTTCAATCTCCTGTACACTTTAATTCATATTGCACCAGGATCAACTATTCAAATCAACAAAAAATTACGAATTCATGTGGCTACACGTATGCACATCATGCACAAAAAGATTGATCTACTTCAAACTCATAACATGTAAAAGAATTGCAACTTCTTCACCATCAACATCCTGTAACCATACTTCTTTAGCATAATCCATTATTTGGATTAACTATTGTTGACAGTGACCACAAAGGCATCTAGGACCCTCTAGCTATGAATTAGACAGTGGCAATTGATGATGACAACACTACAAAGGAAGATGAAGAATTGGATACAGACAAAAAAAGGATAAGGATAAGTTTGAGAATCAATATAAAGTTATCAGACCTTGGGAAGAGTTATAGTTCAAGAGGATCAAATTTGGAATAGGATATGAAAATAATGAGTCTAACTTCTTTAATATTCTTGATTACTCCACATCAGTTACATTTATGAGCACAAGGTTTCTTTGTGATTATTTATAGCAACATATAATGGATTATGGTAAAAAGGAACTCGATGTTGATGATGTGGAACAAGATGATGATTTTTTTCTTATATTACTCATTCCCACAAACAACTCTGCTAACATAAAATAAACATAAAGAAATTTGAAATAAATAAGGAAAGCATAGGAATATGCCAATATACTCATAAGGAGGCAAGAGAAAGAATAGAACAATTTGCACTTGAAGGCATTGAAACTTTGCATTATTTTGGGATTGTTGTCTTTTTGGAAGGTTGATTGACATCATTAGTTAGAATTTTATGAATCTATCATTGTATTTGAGTATTTATGAGTCTTTCTTTAGGTAAGAGTTTCAATAATCCATTACAAAGTTTTTAGTTGGATTCATTTTGAATATGGAGATCAAAAGTGTCGGGTGATTTTTATTTGTGACACTTGGTGGTTTTTTTCGTTGCACTATATTGTTTTTGGAATTATGACACTTGAAGATATTCTTTGTATTGGGATGGAAAGTATTCAAGATTTTTTTAGTCTCATATACACTTTAATTTGTTTGACACACCGACTACACTGAGAGGGGGGTTGAACAGTGTAGGACTCTTTTCCCCAAAACTTCCCTTTCAAAAAACTCATTAGTTAGCAATCACTATTTACTCATTACTTATTGTTGTCATTTATAACCAGTTTAATGTGAACATACATCAACAACATATCATCAACAATTCATCACCACAAGGAACACAAAGAACACAAGATGTATGTACAATTTTATTTTTATTACGGACTACAATCCTTGGGTTTATCAACAACAATTGAATAGAGTACAACTCTACAAGAGCACCATCTCTATAATGCAAGACTCAGCTTACACCCTCAGCACCAACTGATATGAGGCAACAATCCTAAACATATTTCAATCTATCAATAGGTACATGACTTGTCGATAGTGCAGCATGTGTATGTACGTGCCCTACCAGTAGTACATCTCACATATGTATGCGGCCAGTCTGTACTACAACCTGTGTATCACATCTGAGTTACTTAGGGTTTTCTCTTCAAGATCAACTCAAATCCTCTACAACCTTCAATCACATTCTCTTTTGCATTTCTCTGTCCAAACTAACCCATAACCAATCACAACACATCCAAGCTCTCCAACAACTTACTCATGATGCTTCTCAACCATACAATATGAATGTTATTCATCATGTATAAGAAACAGGTATACTATAGAAATCATATTAGTACGGAATCATAAGAGTGTTTCTCACTCCATCAACCAACACAAACCACATCACAACATCCATACCAAGAATGCCTCAAGAATTCACTACACAACAAGTAAGACTATCCATCAAGACAACAATGTAACCATAACAAAATTTCTATGGCAGATCTGATCCCATAGAATGCAAATCTGGAACCTGCTTCAGTCTTCAAGAGCTTGTCATCATCTCACACACAAGTCTTCATGATGTCATCCATTGTACATGCCTTGTCCTCATTCAGCCCGTGTATGTACACGCCCTGGCTCACTCCAGCCCGCATATACCTCAGAAACTAGGGTTTATGGACTTCCAAGACTTTTGTCTTCATGATCTCAGACTTGTCGAAACTTTGATGCATCCATGAGATCCTCCAGATATCCTCTCTCTCAGAATAGATCTTCAATACATGCTCAAGAGATGCATAAGAGATACACAAGAGATACACAAGAGATACTTGCCTCTTATTTATACTCTCTAAGTATTTTCCTTAGAAGCATCTTCTAGGTCACTTAACCCACTTCTAGGTCACTTAACCTATTTCTAGGTCACTTAACCCATTTCTAAGTCACTTAACCTATTTTCCTCATTTTTAGGGTGAACCACTTTCCATAATTAGAAATTTATCCATTTCTTTATCATTTAAATATTCCTCTTTGACTTGTCGCCATTTAAATAATTATTTCTTCTTTTCAAGCACTTTGACTTCTTTGACCTCTTGGGGCTTCAAGCCAACATATTAGGGTCCTTCATATTCATAGGGCCATAACTCTCAAACCATGAGGATTTATGTGACATTCCACATACCACCAGAAATGGCATGACAAGAACTATCCATCTAGGATAGTTCCACTGACAAATTCATTGATCTTCATCTCATTATTCCACATTCAAGCATGGGTTATCCAACCATACTTCAAGGACAACTCAACTGCAAAGCATATTCCCGTGAGGGCTTTCACCATAAGGGGACCACTTTGGAGTTCATAAATTTGTGCACCTTATCAACCATGATAAGAAAATAATGAGTCATATTTAAATCAAACCAACTATGCATCATATATCAAAGAAACCATATCGATCCATATTCATCTTTGCATCATGTATCAATGACAACTCATTGATCCATGTTCATCTATGTATCATCATATGACTATGATTCCACTTGACATCAATCCATTCTCATCAAGGACAATACATATTACATTAGTATGTTATGACAACACATCAATCAATCAATCAATCCTTTGGCATCAATCAATCACTTGACATCAGTTAATTAAAACTTTGGCATCAATGACAACATGATCCAACAATGACCCCCCTTTGGCATTGATGGAAATACAAACATTGATGTCAACACCAATCATTGATGTCAACATGTAGAGAACGCATGATCTACATCAATAGTCATCAATCACATCAATGTGACTATCTCTCCCCCTTTGACATCAATGGAAAAGGTTCATTCTCCCCTTGGGGCTGCTCCCTTTGCTTGAACTCTCCTTCAGGCTGCTCCCCCTGCCTGAATGCCTTTGATCTTCCTCTGAATAATCTCTCCCCTTTTGAACAAGGGATATCACTCTGATGTAATGCTAAATATATATAACTCATACTCCCCCTATGACCATCGCTCCCCTTGGAATTATGCCTCTTTTCTCTTTCTTCAAATATATGGCTCTTTCCTCCTAGAATCATGGGAAGAATAATGACTCCCCTTATGGGTATGTCTCCCCCTGTCTTCTCTGCAATATGCTTCTGCTACAAATGCTATTGCTCAATCGAATCATACATCAACTTCTCTTTCTATGATGATGCTTGGACTTGTTCATGCATCAAACCTGTTCCATACCATACATAATGAAGAAAAATATATGTCAACAATGAAGTAGAGAATCGTGAATAAAAGTATCGACCATGTGCATCCTATACCAAAATGTGTGTTCACCATGCACAACACCCATGTACATCAACCATGTACATCAACACCATACAATGTGCCAAAAAAATATCATCAATGGAATTTATCAACCATATGCCTCTATCAATATGACAACCATGTGCATCTACCAACAAGCTAAACATGTGCATCTACCAATATGCCAACCATGTATCTACCAATATGCCAACTATGTGCCTCAAACAACTATCATATCGCTCATGATATGTCTTCACCATGAACAAAGTGCCATAATCATGTATCTCAATCAATCAAGTGTCTCATCATATCATCCAAACATATATCATCTATGAGTGTACCAAACATGTACATCAACTGATCATCCTCAATCCCCCATTCACTACAGCAAATACTAAGCATCCAACAATACATGTACTAGTAGTGTGCTTCAATAGATCAATGACATCTCTAGCTAGCATCATCAAGATATGTCACATAACCAAGGTACCATAACTTCACTATCATAACCAACATTGTTCTTCAATAGAAAATACCTCAATCCATACTCATGGGTTAGTTCCATGCATCCAAGATAGCCTTTCATTTTATATCATTACTTTACATAATCCAATATGTAATCATGAAAACCTGCAACAAACAATGTCAGAACCTGCAATAAACTATGTCAGACCCTGCAACATAGAGTTATACCATCACATCAAGCTACAACCCATGTGCATAGCCTTTTTTCCAAGGCTTTACCACATATACGTGGCCTGTTGCACAGACAGCTCGTGTATGTACGCGACCTATTCAAGGTCAGCCTGTGTATGTACGCAATTGTTACCACTGTCACCTATGTATGCTTCAGTAGATGGCACACTTGAGCTTCCTTTAAGGCTTCCATTCTTCTCTAGTTGTCCAGTCTTCTTCACCCACTTCTGAAGGTGTCCCTTATTCTCAGAACTTGAGCTCTGAGCTTCCATCTTTTCAAATATGTCTACCTTCCTTACTTCATTCCTTCTTCTATTCATGCTAAGTGAAGTCCTCATCATGGAATTTCTTCTTGTGTTCCAGCAATCATGGGATTTGTGGCCAAATCCACTACAGTTGTAGCATCTCATGATGTGACAGTGAACAACAATGTGTTCTACTTGATCACATCTCCAACACCTTATGGTGTTATTAAATGTTCCATTATTTCTCCTTTCATAATATCTTCATTCCAAAGCTTTGTGACCATATTCATTACATGAATAGCATTGACCATGAAAATCACTTTCATACCTTTGCTTTGGTGTCCATCTTCTTTGAGGTGTAAGGATGGCTTCTTGATGTGTTTCTTGCTTTGTTCTTTTGAAATTTTGTTTGCCTTGTGTAGATGGTTGATTTGCAACATTGTCTTCATCCTTTGAGAGTAAGGGATTTACCTCATTCTTCTTTGAGGTTCTTGCTTCAGCATGTGTAGCTTCTCTCTTGTATCCAAGACCTGATTTTTCATTTGGTGAGCTTTGACTTTCCAATTTCTCATTCAAGATTTGTGAGCTATTCAATAATTTGTTTGACTTCTCTACTTTCTTTCTAAGATCAACAACTTCATCTTCTAACTTATGACATGACTCTTCCTTTTCATTTACTTGATACTTCAATAGTTCCTCTACCCTTTTGGCTTCTTCAATTTAGGTCTTGAGATGGACAATAATTTCAATACTTTTGCTAATCTCATCATCTACCTTCTTATCTTCTTTTTCATTCTTTAGTATTGTGATCTCTTCTTCCTTTTCTTCTAATTGAGTCTTATTACTCTCTTTTTGTTTTTAGAACATTTCCTTTAACTTCAAGATGTGTCTTTGACTCTTCTTAAGAAACTTTTTAGTGTTATCCGAAATATATCTATAGTCTATATAATAATGGTCATTGTTATATTCATATAGACCCTATTCAACTTTCTTTTGAAGTTCTAATAGTTCTTATTTTATTCTTTCCATAGGATAACTACCATCAAACTCTACACAAACTATTTCTAGATTTTATTCTTCACTTGTAGAGAAAAATATAACATCATCACATTTTGAATTATTGCATTCAAGGGTTTGTGGAGATTCTTTACCTTCATTTTAAATGTCTTCAAGATTTTCCTCTTTTCCAAAATCATCACATGATTCTTTGCCTTCATTTTAAATGTCTTCAAGATCTTCCTTTTTTCCAATATCATCACATTTAGAAATAATGTAATCAAGAGTTTTTGGTTATTCTTTACCTTCATTTGTCTTGATGGAGTTTTCTTCAATATCTTCCTTCTTTCTTTGGTATGTCTCCTCTATATTTAGCCATAGATCCTTGGCAGAAGTGCATTGTTCCATGCTCTCTTTGATAGGGCTTGAGAGTCCACTAAGAATGGTCTTGAGAGCCAATGCATCATTCTTCTTTCCTTCCCTTTGAGCTGAAAACTTTGACTTGTTCTTCAAAGAAACTGATCCACCAATGGTTGCCTTCCAAATACTCGCTCCCATTTCCTTCAAATGAACTCTCATCTCTATTCTCCAAGTAGAATAGTTTTCCTCATAAATCATTGGAACTTCATCATCCATTTGTGTGTCCATATATATCCTCCAAGATTGTTAAGGCTTATAGTGAAGGCTTTCTCTGATACCAATTGTTGGACACACCAACTACATTGAGAGGGGGGTGGGGGGGTGAATAGTGTAGGACTCTTTTTCACAAAACAAATTAGTTAACAATCACCATTTACTCATTACTTGTTGTTGTCATTTATAACCAATTAAATGTGAACATACATCAACAACATATCATCAACAAATAATCACCACAAGAAACAAAAAGAACACAATATGTATGTACAATTTTCTTTTTAATACGGACTACAATCCTTGGGTTTATTAGAAACAAATGAATAGAGGACAACTCTACAAGAGAAACAATTCTATAATACAAGACTCAACTTACATCCTTAGCAACAAATTATATGAGGAAACAATCCTCAACATATATCAATCTGTCAACATGTAAGCGACCTGTCAGTAGTGCAACACGCATATGTATGTGCCCTACCAGTAGTACAGCTCGTGTATGTATGCGACCAGTCTGTAATACAGCCTGCGTATCACATCTGAGTTACTTAGGCTTTTCTCTTCAATATCAACTCAGATCCTCTACAACCTTCAATTACATTCTCTTATGTCTTTCACTGTCCAAACTGACCCATAACCAATCACAACACATCCAAGCTCACCAACAACTTACTCATGTTTCTCAACCATACAATATGAATGTTACTCATCATGTATAAGAAACTAGTATACTATATAAATCGTACCAGTACTGAATCATAAGAGTGTTTCTCACTCCATCAACCAACAAAAACCACATCACAACGGCCATACCAATAATGCCTTAAGCATTCACTACACAACAAGCAAGAGTATCCATCAAGAAAACAATGTAACCATACCAGAATTTCTATGGCATATCTGAGCCCATATAATGCAGATATCAAACCTGCTTCCATATTTGAGAGCCTATCAACATCTCACACACAAGTCTTCATGAATTCATCCACTGTACATGCCCTGTCCTCATTCAGCCCGTGTATGTACGTGCCCTGGTTCACTGCAACCCATGTATACCTCAGAAACTAGGGTTTCTAAACTTCCAAGAATTTTTTCGTCATGATCTCAGACTTGTCAAAACTTTGATGCATCCATGAGATCCTCCAGATCTCCTCTCTCTAAGAATATATCTTCAATACATGCTCAAGAGATGCACAAGATATACACAAGAGATACACAAGAGATACTTTCCTCTTATTTATACTCTCCAAGTAGCTTCCTTAGAATCATCTTCTAGGTCATTTAACCCACTTCTAGGTCACTTAACCTATTTCTAGGTCACTTAACCCATTTCTAGGTCACTTAACCTATTTTTCTCATTTTTAGGGTTAACCACTTTCCATAATCAGAATGTTATCCATTTCTTTATCATTTAAATATTCCTCCTTGACTTGTCACCATTTAAATAATTATTTCTTCGTTTCAAGCACTTTGACTTCTTTGACCTCTTGGGGCTTCAATCCAACATATGATGGTCCTTCATCTTCGTAGGGCCATAACTCTCAAAACATGAGGATTTATGTGACATTCCACATACCACCAGAAATGGCATGACAAGAACTATCCATCTAGGATAGTTCCACTAACAAATTCATTGATATTCATCTCATTATTCCACCTTCAATAATGGGTTCTCCAACCATACTTCAAGGATAACTCAACCGCAAAGAATCTTCCCGTGAGGTCTTTCACCATAAATGGACCACTTTGGTTCATCCATTTGTGCACATTATCAACCATGATAAGACAATAATGAGTCATCTCTACATCAAACCAACTATACATCATATATTAAAGAAACCACATTGATCCATCTTCATCTTTGCATCATGTATCAATGACAACTCATTGATTCGTCTTCATCTTTGCATCATGTATCAATGACAACTCATTGATTCATCTTCATCTATGTATCATCATATGACTATGACTCCACTTGAAATCAATCCATTCTCATCAAGGACAATATTTATTACATTAGTATGCTATGAAAAGACATCAATCAATCAATCAATCATTTGGCATCAATCAATCACTTGACATCAATCAATTAAACCTTTGGCATCAATGACAACATAATCCAACATAATTCATATTGCACCCGGATCAACTATTCAAATCAACAAAAATTCACTAAGTCATGTGGCTACATGTATGCACATTAAAAGATGAATTGCAACTTCTTCACCATCAACATCCTGAAACCATACTTCTTCAACATAATCCATTATTTGGATTAACCATTGTTGATATTCACCACAAAGGCATCAAGCATCCTATAGCTATTTATCATACAGTGACATTTGATTTGATGACACTACAAAGGTAGAAGAAGAATTGGATATAGAAAAAAACAAGAATAAGGATAAGTTTGAGATCATATAAAGTTATCATACCTTGGGAAGAGTTATAGTTCAAGAGGAATAAGTTTGGATTAGGGTATGGAAAGAATGATATTGACTTCTTTTATATTCGTAATTATTCCAAACTAGTTACAATTGTGAACACATGATGTTTTTGTGATGATTTGTAGTACCATACAATGGATGATGGTTAAAAATAACTTGATGTTGATCATGTGGAACATGATGATGATGTTGATGATGTAAGTGATGATGAGGACTATGATGCGAAGTATGAGGACAAGGATGATGTTGATGCAAATGATGATAATAAGCATGATATAATTGATTTTTATAAGTTGTATGATGCACTTGAATAGTGCCAACACATCATGTTGGAAATATGCATTGAATTGTTTTGATCTTACTCCATGTAATTTATGTGGGAAGACAAATCATCTCCCAAAAAGGTATCGAAATAAAATGAAGATTTACAGAAAAAAATTAAATTTTGAATGGTTAAGTACTTGGCACTAGATATTGGAATCCAAGTTTTTGTATTGGTCATATCATTGACTTCATACACATGCATAGGCATACTTGATTGATAGGCATACTTGATTCAATAATTGATGATTCAAGGCATGACTAGGGCCCCCTTGATGTAGTATTTTGAGTTGAAGATCAAGTCTTCCAACTCCACTCCAAGATATTTTGGTTACCATTTTCAACTTTTAGGGGGGGTATGTTTATGTTTCTTGATTACCATGTCCTAATAATTCTCACATTTCAGTTGGCAGTGGGGGATATTATGATGATATTTGTCAAACTTCAAATTTCAAAGTCTACTTTTGATTTCTGAGGATTTTGGTCACTTTAGGATGATGGATTGAGGTTTTTACATTCATTTTTTAAGAAATAGGATGGTCGATTGATTCAAGACAAGTTGATTGTTTAATGATGGATTCTGGATATGGTTATGTTGGCATGGATCACTCACATAGAGTTTGGATTGGTCAGTTTGACATTCAACACTTGAATATTATTTTTGAGGATTTTAGGAGTTTGATGATATTTTGAGGATGATTTTTTGATTTATTTTAGGATATTGGTATGGATGGATGCTTTACCACATTTTTGACATTTGAGGATTTAGTCACTTTAAAATTTGTGACTTGCATGATTGTTCAACACTTTGATTGATAGTTTGGAGCGATACTAGTTGTTCACCTATTATACTTCTTAGTGAATTTTTTGGCAGGACTATGATTCACTCATTGTTGAATCATTAAAGGTTTTTCATACATAGGATTTTACAAGATACAAGATTAGGATATCGTTTGACACTTTTTTCTGTCAGTTGGATTATTGATTTTTTTTAAT
>ML797876.1:424286-491125 GCA_009831015.1 Picea engelmannii
GAGTTTGGGGAGAAAAATAAATCATGACATAAGAAGCGTAAAGGCAACTTTAATTCTCATAAAAAATGATGATGTAAAGAAAATTAATTTGAAGACAACCAATCAAAGTTGGCAAGCAATTCCTTGGCATGGTAATGATAAACGATACACTATACATCTTTTATTGTCCAAGTTTAAAGCCTCATACTTTGATTCATCCCCGAAATCACAATATTCCATTAATAAGAGGAGGTGGATCTATGATCACCTAAAATCACACTATATAATATTAAGTCCCTAATAAAAATTAGGGTAGATTTAGGGATACACAAGAGTATTGATGCCCAATATCACCACAAAAGCCACTACTCTTCACTTCTAGTTGGTTCTTTTCCAACTCAAGGAGGAATCCCTAAATGTAAATTTACTAAGGCAAGGATACTTAGATATTCAAGAAGTTCCATGAAATATAAGAACAAAATTAGAGTGATTGAATCTAATTAGAGTGATTGTAGCTGAATCAGCAATCTTTTTACTCTATCAAAAGTGGATAAACCATAAAATCTTTCTAAGGACTTAAAATAAACCATAAAATCTTATTTAAGGAGTGAAAATAAACCATAAAATAGTTCAATACCACCAAATTACTAAATCACAGAGAAACTTTTTAAGTACTGACCTTCAAAATCTCAGCTATGTAGAGTCTGATCAATTCAATGTTTCTCTTCTTGAAAGAGAATTGAAATCAAGATTTCATAAAAAACCAGAACACCATTGCATCAGAACACCCAAATGATTGTCGCAACTATAGAAAATGATTGTCGCAACTGTAGAAAATGATTGTCGCAACTACAAAAAAAAATGTGTAACTGAGAGATATATATAAGATTTATTTCATCGGTCTTCCAACGAATTCGGTCAAATTGACCAAACAATAAGTCAATGACCGTTTGATTCTCACATGTGCCATAGTTGGTCGTTATAATGACTAAAGGCCGTCGATATACCGACTAACTCATGGTTGGTCGCTCTAGAAACGAAATTTCGTCGCTATAAAGACCAACGTGGAATTTTGGTCGCTAGAGCAAAAAACAGTTGGACCCCGAAAAAAAAGTAAATTTAGTCCAAAAAAAGAAAAAAAATTACGACGAAATTTTAAACCGTCGTAATATTTCGTCATGATTTATGCCCAATGTAGTAGTGGGTGATACATATTTGTTTTCATGAAATGAAATATATGAAATAAGATAATATGTAACATATCTAACCCCATAGTTCAATGCATACAACAAACAATAAGTATTAAATCAATTATTATACATACTTTACGGTGGTGAGAAAACAAGCAAGAGGAGAGTCTAAGGGTTAATTAACCACCCTAAATTAGCCAAAAGTCTTAAATAGGCTTGGAAACAATATTGAACTAACTACAAAGAAAATTAAAGCTACTTGAGATAAGGGAAGGGGATATATTGAAATCATCCAAGGAGAGAGAGAATCTCTATTCAAAATATTATAATATGTAAGTATCCTCTTGCGAACTAGGATTGAAAGCACTATCTCCAAAGATATTCAATGAAATTAAACACAAAAGAAATTAATATTACACAAAGTATCTAGCCATAAATGAAAGTGTGATAACCCAAGCTTATTTGGTTGAAATGTACCTTCCTCACTCAGAATTTTTAGTAAAACCTCCCTCAAGGTAGTGATGCTAATTGACAAAGATGTGGGAAAGAGACAATGTTCAAGAGATCCTGGAGCATCCAATAATATGACAAGGAAAGATCAACCCAATTAACATGATAATCTATTGGGTTGAGAGAGAGAGAGAGAGAGAGAGCATCCAATAATATGGCAAGGAAAGATCAAACCAATTAAGAGGAGAATCTATTGGGTTGAGAGAGAGAGAGAGAGATTGATTTAGGTCACAAGTTTTTCATCAAATTGAAAACGTTTTAATGTGTAAGGGAATAAGACTTGGAATCATTAACAAAGAGAAAATAAGTAGCTTAAATATGATTTTTTATTTCCCTAATGATGTAGAGATACATTTTCCTAGCCGTTGGATAAGGAGGTTTTTCTATTCAAAGTGATTCATGGATTTTTACTAAATAATTGTTGGTTCAATGATCACACAACAAGTATTTATAAGAAAAACCTCTCTATGTTCCATGAGATGCAAGAAACAAGTGTGGTAGAGTATGCAAATCTCATGGCTCACACGGTGCACAAAATCTAATGAGGGTTATTGAAACTTTAACTAAGTGGACCTATTGAAAATCATTCCCAAGAATATATGATGATGTTGAGGACACAAAATGATGCCTTTACAACTAACTAGCGACTAAACCAAAAACAAAAACACTAAGATAGATCAAGTCCCACCTAGAAGATGTCTTAAATTGAGAACCCAAAATGGAAACCAACGCCAAACATATTATAAAGGCTAAAGATGAAAGGAGACAAAGGAAAAGGGGAACCTAACATAACACTAGACATCAAGTGGAGGGACCAAAATCATGCACATAGACTATGACAAGCCAACTCAAAGGAAGGGATTCCAGCACAAGTAATTTGTGGCAAGGACAAATGGAAAGCCAATTTTTCCACCCATAAGTGATTTGTGTATGGAAAATGCATAATGAATACTCTATGCATCAACATCTAAAGGGATATGAGTGGAAAGTACAATGTACCAAAACCATACACTATAACATAAATTGTAGTTTGAGAATCACAAGGCACTAAGATTGATCATAAACATTAAGAATCAAAGATAAAACTCACAACTAGATGGGGTTCATCATGGTCATTAAGTGAAAGTCCCAATATAGTGGCCAGGGAATCCACATCAACTACTCAATCCAATTATTATTAGTGGTATCAAGAGGCTTTTGGTTTTCTTAAATGGCCAATATCAAAGTCAAATATTGCTTGTAGTAAATGGTTGGGTTAGGAGGCCAACTACACCCATAATCCTTCCTCTCTCAAATCCACTATCCCACTCTAATGAAGATACTTGATGTCACCTAGATAATAATTCTAGGATATTATTTATTGCACACTCTCCTTGAAACCCTTTTTGGTGCACCCGTATGGCCTTGGCCTTTGGCTAGGGCGCAATCGCCCCTCCCATGGATATTGTTTCCTTCTCCTCCTCGATTACATCCCTTCCAAAACCTTCCAAGCACCCTCCCTCCTGTTTTGTTAAGAAACTAGATGATATTCCCTATGTACCATTTTAGAAGAGCTATATAAATCTCACGCTTCTTTTTGTTGAAAATGGGTTGATAGGTGAATTTACTGGCATATGGCTTTCACCCAGAACCATGGTGCTATGGGTAGACAAGAATTGGAGACCCATGATTAAGGGTCACCTCTCCCACTCTTTACATGGTAGAGGTTTCTTTACCTTTCTATTTGAGGAAAAAGAGGACCGAGAATTGATATTCATAAGTGGCCCCTATTTCATGGGATCCAGAGGTATGTATATGAATCATTGGACTCTTGATTTATTATTTGAGAATGATATTCCCTCAATCATCCCAACATGGTTCATACTTCCATATCTTCCAGTCCAATGCAGGAATGATGAAACCATCAGGAACATAGACAACACCTTGGGAAAATACATAGATTGATAAGAACCCAAACATGACATGTAAGCTTATGCTATAATTTGTGTCGAGGTTGATCTAGAAAAATGGATTCCATACGAAACGAAATTAACCTTATACAAATGGTTGTATATTCAACCAGTAGACTACAAGAAATCTGTTCAAATGAAAACATTGCCATGAATATTGCTACAGGGAAAATCCTCCTAAACTGGGTCTAAGGAATATGCAAAGCGATAACTCCCTTAAAAGACTGATATACCTTTAATCTACCCAAAAACCATCTAAACTAAATGATGAGAGAGAGAGGAAAGAGAGGATTAATGAGTGCACCTTCAGTCCTTGCAGTTGGTGTAGACCTCTTTCTCTTTTTGTCACCTCCTAGATCACAGATCTCCTCCCAAAGCTAACCTACAAGGGGTTAGGACTACAATGAAAAAACATATGAAATCTCTAATAATCACTTTAAAAGTATAAACATAGCTATGAATTCTCAAATTAACAAGAACATGTAAACATAGGGTTTTGGGACAAGGATAATCTATTTTATTCAAATTCAAGATAAAAAGGGTTACAACCTTTGCTGGTGACCTCTCTACGAACCAAGTTTGGGCTCCTTTGTCGTGGCTCTAGGTGCATCAATCCCACATTATCTTCTCACAACCAACATACCATCAAGGGAAGAAGGAAGGGTTGCATAAGGAGAAAAGATGGAGGGGAAAGTTGGCTAAAACTCAGGATGAGATGCAAATATCGGGCAAAGAAAGGGAAGGGATTTTGGCAGAGTTTTCTTATTCTCTTGTTCATGTTTCTAAATGACTCCCCAATACCTCTTTTTATATGAGAAAAATATGGTTATCCGGTTTGGATATGAGATACAAGGGGTAAAATGGTTAGGAAACCCTTCATATCACGTAAACTCCACCGAATTCCACACAATTTTATATTGTTTGCAACTTTTGGAGGTAAACACTGGCTAACTAGCGTGAATCATGCATGTGTACACAGGATAACTAGAATGCAACATGCGTGTGTACACAGGCTATTAGTTCAATAGGGAGAGTACACTATCCAAAAAAGAGATTTTTAGAAAGAAGCCTCAACAATATTTTTGGCAAAGTATGCAAATGGATGGGCCAATGTCTTGTATGCACAGATATGGCATGTTTGTACTATAATAGATGCCCCCTAATGTGTGAGGTCAGAAGAGAAACTGATGGCCGAAATACATTACAATATATTTATACAGTGGGAAGGCACGAAATTGAGTGAGCCCGTGATGAGTGTTTGTGAGCGTGTCATCTGTGAAATCATGATAATCTCTCTGAGGTGGGAATACCCATGCTTGAGATGAACTAAGCATGGTTGCCAATCAAGTACAATGTAGATCCATGTCATATATGACTATGAGAAAAATATGAATGTCTATATAAAGTGTAGTCGTGAACAATACAGAGCGGATCTACATCTCAAGATCATATGAAGATATACAAGTACAATATGATATGCATCTTCGTGAAGCATTGATGCCTATGGCTACAGATGAGGACTTCATATCTCAAGAAACAACTTCAAGGTCTTCAAAACTCAGGTAGGATTACAATAGGAGTGTAAGACTCACTACTCTAAGGACTTCGATATACCATTGGGGAAAGACTAGAGGATCTCGATCATTAGGCACATAACTTCATTGATTTTGAATCTGAACTTGACTGGACTCTCGGGATGGATGATTCATGAAAGTCAAGAGATCAACTACAGAATGGTTGACTTAGGTTGGATAAAACTTCCCTTGGAAAAAATCATGACAAAATGATGAGACTCGTGCATCATATTATTGACTTAAGTTGTTAATACAGGAGGCACCAAAAATTCTCCATATGTTTGGAAGAGTAACCAAATGGAGAAGGACTCAGCTCTATGTAACGAGAACAACTTCCTAAGTTCATACTAGATCCCAATGCTTGGAAAACAAATAGAAGGATGTGATATGTCCAAGGGAGACTATCTTGCTGCAGATAAAAGAGAATATATATCTCGTCCCCTCTTTTTGGAATATTTGATTTTTTTGTCTTTTTCAAATTGTTAACGAGCTTGAAAAAGAATAAAAGAATGTTATGTTGCAAAGGAGGAACGAGTGTCATGGGAAAACAAACTAGTTCCAAGCGCATGGACCATATTGATGCTCGATGAAAGGAGACTGTGAAGGATAAGGACACTCAGAAAAATTACTCCATGGGTCAAGGTGTGAGATTGCGAGGGAAAAAGTGCTACAAGGCTTTCATTTAAGGAATGCTTTGAAAGTTTAGTTAATAGCAACATGAAGCCAACATTAGACCAAAGACGCAACGATGAGACATGCGATGTGATTACGTATGACACAACAAGAATCCTTCCATATGAATTTTTATGAGCCCAGAGAAGGTAAGTTCGGTGGTTTTTCAAGTTTAGAGAGTCTAAAAAATACTAAAAGAAGACTCCATAGTGTTCATTTTTCGTAATTATTCCAGTCGGTTTGAAACAGGTTTAAACTTAGACAGAAAGGGCATCTCTTCAAAACCATTTTAACGAGTGTGGTTGAGACAAAATCACTCGGCTATATTTTCAATTTTAAGGAGTCTGAAAAGAGATTAACTATGGACTCACAACCTTTTTCTAAGTTTAGTCCCCTTAACCCAAAAAAATATAAAATATAACTTAGGAGAACTCTCCCAGAGAGACATGTCTCCCGAGGCGTACTTTTTTCATGGATAATCTATTGGATAGAAAAGGGTTAAACTTATGCCAAATAAATATTCCTTTTGGACCAATTAACGAGTGTGAAAGGAACAAGGTCACTTGGAGATCTTTTCATATTTAGGGAGTCTGAAAAGAGATTAACTATGGACTCCAGGGGGGTTCCCTTTTCATAGACAATCTCCAAGTCCCGAAAAAGAGATAAACCAAAACCAGGCAGAATGGCCCTTTTTCGAAAATTTAGTCCCTTAGGACCAGAAAAGGGTTAAAATTATGCCTAATAATACTCCCCTAGCGAACTAAAGCTCCTAGGGAATACATGTATTCATAAATTAACAGTCTAGACCAAAAAAGCGATAAACTACCATCAGAAAGATGTGCCTTCAAATTTCAGTTTGATGATCATGAAGGGAAACAAGATCGCTCAACAATATTTTCAATTTTAGAGAGTCTGAAAAGGGCTTAAAGAAGACTCTAGGGGATTTCTTTTCTTAAGTAATCCAAACGAGACCGAAAATAATAAATAATCTCTCTTTAGATGTTTCTTTCAAGGTTTAAGTGAGCTTGAAAGACAACAAACCATGCTCTTATGGAGTCCCTTAGGCATAGGCCAGAAAAATATGAAGAAGAATGAGGCTTCAACATGAAGTCATGGCAGCACTAAAAGGACTCCCATGCCTATGAAGTACTTCAACATGGGAACCAAATGGAAAACAAGTCTCTAACTAGGATTTCCATGGAAGGAATGCTCTACCACATAAAGCACGACACATTGATCAACAAGGAAGGTTAGTGTCACAATTCAGTGGGGTCGATCCTAAGGCTAAATGAACCAGGAAACGGATAATGAAAAAATGCAAGTAGGGAAAAACTTAACCTATATTCCTGTTTCGAGGTCAATACCTATCAAAATGGATTGATACGATGAACAAATGTCAATGAAAAAAATGTCTCTAAGATCCTGCATATAAGGTCAATAACACTCATTCACAAGTTAATAAATCCAATATAGATAGCAACTTTGGAAAATAAGAGGTAATATTGAATACAAAACTTGAAAACAACAAACCTAGACTATACAAAATGTACAAGGTACCACACAACCTTACGGCTCATGTGTGGTACTAGTTCAATTATATCTCATTGCTAGGATCTTACCAAGAGTCTCTTCGGTACTCAACCTGGAAAGTCTCCCAACAAGGAAGAAAACACAAGTACAGTGTAAGTCTTCCCATGGTATAGAAACTGGCTTCAAGGATATCCTCATCCGAAGGAAATTCAAAATATGAGAAATCACGTGAACAAAGAGGGTCGACAGTCCCAAATGGAGAAGAAAAATGACCATATTCCCTATAACGATGGAGATTTTGGCCAGGATTGACAGATTATATCAATGAAGAATCCCAATCAAAAGGGCTTAAGGATATACAAACAGTAAGATCAGACTCAAAAGGAAAATCAAGACCACTCAGACCAAGAGGGGGAAGCAAGGGCTCCCATGCCCCCATTGGATAAACCAATGGATCAATTGAAGAGACCAAGTCTCGAGAAGTCAACCATGATTGAATAAGTTCTTTCTCAGGAGAAATTGAACATTGAGGACAAGATGCCACATAATTAACCCATGGTGGGGTAGAATATACACAAACACTAGGAACATATAAAGGGGCATCCTAAACTAACGTCGATTTAGGATGGTGATTTTCAGATGCCAACTAGTCAATAGTGAAAATGCTTCCATTGTGAGTGAAATGCATCACGCAGAAGAGTGTAGACACCACAACATTCATAGAATATACATAATCATGCCCGAGAAGCATATTGAAATCTAACGAGCCTTGCACCACTATAACATCGACAAGGACAGTCTTCCCACATAACGAGATAGGAAAATGAGGAAGAATCCTTAAATACTCACTAGGACGTCTTTTAAAATTCAACAACTCATGTGAAGCAGACACAAGCTTGGGAGAACCCAAACCTTGCCAAGTTGAGGAGGATAAAATACTTGTGGAGGCTCCTTAATCCACAATACATCGGTAAAAAAAAGTTGAATTAACTTCAACCCTTATTTGAAAAGGTGCAGAAGAAGGAAGGCATGTCTCAACAAGGTCATTCCAATTAAAGGAAACCATCCTAGGACTTGGAGGGGGTGTGTTCGAAGTGAGCGTAATGCCCCCTTGTTCTAAAAGTACTGAACTGGAAATGCTTAAAACATAGTTGGTAGACACATCACTCCTCATCAGAAGAGTGGGATCAGCCAAATATTTCATCGGCATGAACACTTTGGTAGAATTGACACTCTCCAAGAGAAGAGTGGCATCATTTTAAGATTGCATCAATGTCACCACATTGGTAGGCTCGACACTCTCCAAGAGAAGAGTGGGATCATCCAAAAATTGCATCGGGGTGACCACTTCCTCAACCACTGGCTGAATAGGTTGTGAGACAACATGGTATGAAGGCACATCACCCCCCAAAAGAGGAGTGGGATCAGTTTAATACTGCATCGGCATGACCACTTCATCAACCAATATCTTAATAGGCAATGAGGAAATCTCAAAATACTCAAAATCAGAAGAGCTTGCATATAGGGACCACAATCTTCGTTCCTCTCGAAGGCCAAGGAATAAATGAGTATGGTGATTTCCCTTACAAGCCTTTACAAGAGAACTTATTCTTACATCCTATCTGTCTATGTTTCTCAATAGAATCAATGCCCCCAACATGACTAGTAGTGGTTGGTTTCACATCTCCAACATGACTTGGAGAGGTTGGTGATTGGTCGATAACATGACTCACAGAGGCTACAAACTTATCGCCATTATGACTAGCAACGACTAGACTTTTCCCCCCAGCATGACTTGTAAAGGCTAGGCGTTGGTCTTCAACATGACTTGCATAGGTTGAGTACCTATCTCCAACATGAATCCCAGAGTTTGGTGATTTCTTCTTCTTATTTTTCCTCTTTCTAATTCGTTTAGACTTCCGGTTACTAGTAGCTTGAATTTCACCAGAGAATGTAGAAGTAGGAGGAGAAGAATTTGTTGACAAAGGAACATCAACATGATTCCCATGACATAAGGTGCTTAACTAAGAAGTGTTAAGAGCATTTGGGACATTTGGAATGGTACCCAACCAAACATGTAGTCCCACATTCAACCTAGTAATGTACAACATGGCCATCAAAGGGAAACCAACATTTCCAAAGAAACGAAAAGCACAAGAATCCCCTTGAAAAGGGGTTCCTTGGTTGGTATCATCAAGAACTTTTTCCATGAAGATATTATGCACAGGTTCTTCCCTTGCGGGATTTTTGAAGTTCGTAAAAGTCTCACACATTGACTCTGGTAAATCATTGGTACAAAAAACAACTCCTATAAATATGCAGCTCCACGTTTCTAAGAGGAAGACTAAAAATTCCTCATGACTAGCGGAGTGGGCGGTCTACCACCTTAGGTCAGAGACCCAAAACAATGACCGATTAACTCTTTATGGAAAACTAGGGAGCGCAGAGCACACCACTAAGAAAAAAAATACTAAAAAGTTACAAGCCAAGAAAACGACCCTTTTGAATGCTTTCAACCCAGGGAGATGAAGTCATGATCATCCAAACCATTCATAAAGGAAAACGACTGGACAGGAGAAGCAGTTACCCAAACCTTTGACCGATGGCCCCTTTGGGTATCACCCAGAGAATACAGAGTCTACCTCAGGCAGGGATGATTTTAGGGGCTAAATTTTTCTAATGGGATAATTTTCCATGGTTTTTCCCAAAACAATATCTGCCATTCTAAAAATTATTCGCCCAAATTCTATAGGATAAAATTATTTTTCCTTAAAAATCCCTAAACTTTTATACAAACTATATAAAATCCTTAGAAATTTGAATATTTTTACAAAAATATCGCCAAACATTTATAGTTGGCATATGAAGGATTAGTAAGATTCACCAAGGTTTCTATGTTTTAAAATAAATTTCCATCCTTAAAATCATCCCTGACCTCGGGTACCATGATACACCCCTCACAGTCACATGTGTGTCAACCTATATAATGGAAACTAGGCCACCAACTTGTAATCAACAACTAGGGGGGTACAGTCTATAGCGGTGTGAGTGTATGGGCAGGGTAACTAAGCCTGAAGATCCTCCTAAGGCCTAAAACGCATCAGGTCCATAATCACTCTTAGAGTACTGTTGGCCCTTGACCAAGTTTTGGAGTCACTTGGTCATATTGGACCATTTTTGGACTTCGACAGCCTGTTGAAGACGGAGCGCCATGTGAAGTAGAGATCATGGGATATCGACCGAATTTTGGGCTCATTTTGGGTTTTGGAACAATGTAATGGGATAGGGATGTCAGCCTGTGGGTTTACCCACGTTTAGGCCCACTTTTGTAATGTATAAATAAACATCTAGGCATCTTGTAGAGGGGGGGATTATATTGTATCTATGTGATATAGGCTAAGTGCCAAGAAGGGATCTGTGTGATCAAAAATTTTGTGCATTCTGTATAGACTATCAAATCTAATTGCAAGTCCCTGTGTGAAGATATAAAAGGTTGTGTGTTGAAAGGAAAGGAAGAAGGATCTAGAGGGCTACACAGATCTTTTGTCCTTTGCGAAGTAAGGGTTTCTATAGCTTTGTGCTTGTAACCGATTGGCCGACGATAATAAATAAGAAGAGTTGGTGGATGTAGCCCGAGGGTGGGGGTGAACCACATAAATCTGTGTGTTATGCTCTGTGCCTTGACTTGTTGTGCTTATTTCTACTTTTGTTAAGTGCTTCGATATATTCATATGGATATATTTATGCTTTGTGCTTATTAGATGTGTATGAATAGAGGATCTAATATGTATGAATATGCTTAGTGCCGATCTACTGAATATAATATGTTTTACTGTTACTAAGTACTAAGATACCTTATATCTAAGTGAATGTTGCGATGCTCTATGCTACCTACGAAGTATAATAAGGACTGCATATTGATGAATGATCGATGCTAAGTGCTCTATAAGCGATATAATCACAGATCTGTGTCCCATCTAAGGTTGCAGACACCTAAGTCTTGCAACCACCCCTGCCTCTACCTCAGGTGAGACTTCATCTGCTTCGCAAGTGTTGCCGAAAGGGTCGGTAGTTAGGGTTTTGTTGGTGCGCTCTTGTAGCGTTGAAGCCTGGGTATTCCCCTGTGCCAAAAAATGGTTCTGTTTTCGGGATCTGAAACTTTGATTGTTGGGAACTAAGCAAGAGTAAGCTTTGTGCAAAGATTTGTCCTGAAATTGTGGAAGCTCTGTGTGAGGATTTGTGCCCTAGTGCGCAGTATTCCACTTGATCTGAAAAGATTTGTGCTAAATAAAGAAGGCCAGATATGAATAAAAGAAGCGAGATATGAACGCTTAGTGCTCTAAGGAAGGTAAAAGTGGAAGTTTCTAAAGAAAAGAGGTCAAATCTGAAGAAAAGAGGTAAGATCTGTAAGCTTGGTTCTCTAATAAAGGTAAAAATAGTTAAAAGTTTTTAAGATCTGGAAGCTTTGTGCTCTATAGGAGTAAGATAAGTGGAAATTTTTGTTTCTAAAGTATGGATCTAGGTATGTTTGATAGATTATGTCCTAGCTTGAAAACTAGGGTTCTAATAGATGAAAGAAAGCTTGATATGAATAGATCTGATAAGTATAGTGTTAGATATGTTATACCTATGCATAGAAAGAATTTTTGGACTAACAAATGGATGCAGGATCCTAGAAAGAAGTTTTTGTAGGCTAGCTACCATGATCCTAGTGCGTAGTACAGAAGAGGTTGGGGATCATTTAAAAGGAAGAGAGGATTAACCCTATGTTACAGTTGCAGAAGACTAGGACATCTTGCTAAGGAATACCCAGGTGGAAGATCTAGTTGCCTATGTTGCAAATCTTGGGACCATGAAGTATTGGATTTCCCTAGAATGATTGCTAAGCTTGAAAGAATGAATTTGAATGAAGAAAACCCTAAGGTAGATCCAGAAATAGTAGAACCCCAACAAGAATCAGAGAAGGTATTGTTGCAGATGAAAGACACCTTGAATGATCATCGACATGTTAGGCTACCAGAGATATTTAAAGAAAAATAATGCATTGAATAAATAATAGGAGACTTCGACATTGACTCTATCCTTGATGAAGAAACACTAGTAAACATTATGCCAGAGAGAACTTGGGAAGCTATAGGAAGGCCTGTTATGATCCCTTCATTAAGAGGAATAAGAATATTTAGAGGAAAATTGGTAAACCTATGTGGGAGGCTCACTCAGATACCTATGAATGTCAAGGGAACTTCGACAGAAGAAGATTTTGAGATTATCAAGTTTATTGAGGACAACACCCTGTTTACTATGTTACTTGGAAAATCTTGGATTGAAAGAGATCAAGCCAGAAAGAAGGAAGAAGAAGAAGTCTTACAACAATAAAGAAAGGATTTAAAAGATTTCATGACCAGAAGAATTGCGCAGTTGATTGAAGAATAGGAGAACAGATCGAAGCTATTTGACACTAGAAGCCCAGCTATCAAAGATGCAAGAACATTAGAGGACTCATAGAAGATTGAAGTATCTGTCTCAAATATAGAAGAAGTATTGCCCCTAAGTCTTAGAAGAGAATCTCAGCAGCGCGAAGTGACTGTGTCCAAGGAAAATAAGAATCAAAATGGGAAAAAGAACCACCGAGACAAAGCTCAAGGGGAAGAAGGCTAGAAAGATGAATAAAAAGAAGGCTAAGATTTAAAGGTTACAGCAGGTTCCCGAGGGTACCTCGTAGAAGGAAAACTTGCAAAATTTAAACTTCGTTGAGATACCAGAATAACAGTATAGGCCACTTCACCATGGCGAAGAAATATAGCTGTTAGAGGTTGATATATCCATTCAACTGCCACTATGAATGGATCAAAAATAATTTATGTCTCATCACCAGACCATCGAACCACGCCATAACGGACAGAACACGAATTAATGAGGCTCATAATCGTTGCAAAGAAAACCATTTCCAAGATCACCTATTTATCTCGTCGCACCATGACCGAAGAACACTTTTTCCAACTGAGAATTTGAACCTCGCAGACTAGCAAGTGTATACAATGATCAGCGTGCCCTCGTTGTTCATTCCTGAGCAGTGTCTGAGATCATTGTGACCCCGATAATTTATCCCGAGCGCGTATGTTTGAAGAGCTTAGCGCACTTGAAGAATCTGCGAAGGAAGTACTCGCTGATCTCAAGACCGAGAAAGTCGTGTAAGAAAGAAGGATGTTTGTGGGTGTGCAAGCATCATCAACAGGAGGAGTCCAAGATTCTCCATCGACTGCTCGCGGAGAAGGAACTTACAAAACCGCGACAGAGGAAAGAACGAAGCATAGAGATGACATTGCGAATGTCAAGATGATTCTAAGCATTCTACCGGCCTACCTACCCCCTCTAAGTGGCACCATAAATCGAGACAGTGTGCCCAGAGATTTTGACCTTTCTTTGGTCATGGCGTACCTCCTGAAAGGGATACGTGCAGTTCGAGCCAGCCAAGATAAGATTGCAGCATTGAAGTTCAGTGACTTCAACCTTGGCGACAAGAAGGCTTATAGCATGCTCACCCCACACAAGTATCTGACCAGGACTAAAGGAAAGAATTCAAAGATTATCTCGTAGTCATGGACCCAGAACCTCACGCAGTCCACATTGCTCAATGTGATGCAGATCTCGCACTTCGGCCGACACCAGGAAGTAAACGCATGAGTGAATTTTTTTTTATCTTTCTACCACGAAGGTTACTTATGGTTGAACCAACGCATCACTGTGGATCCGACCCTGATCAATCGGATCACAGGGATGAGCATGCAGGGCCCTGACCCACAATATTTTTACCCTGGCAAGACTTCAAATCGAGAATTAGCATAGAGAATCAAAGAAAATTATGGCGATGTCAAGAAGGGCACACAAGGTTACAAGGTAACCTCTATCCAGAATGGCACAGTGTGCCTCGCATGTAAGTTGATCACAGAAAAGATAGTTCACAAGAACCGGCCCACCCAAGTGACTAGATTTGTAGTTGACCTCGCGAGAAAGTGCGCGGAGGGAATACAGATGAATTGGGCATTGTACCTTGTAAACCAGTTGGAGCTTGATTGCATAGAAGCACAAGATCAAGGGCATGAGTTCCATTGTAGTTGGATTCTCATCCTAATTGCATTCATTACATGGGAAATGATGGAAGGTGTGAACTTCCTCGACATCGATCCCTTCGAACCTTTGGTCACGAAGTTCAGTACCTTGTGGTACTCTAATGATATGAACAAGCAGTGGAAATCCAATGTCGTCTTCCATACTTACTACAACCAGTTGAAACAAGACATCCAGTTCGAACCTCAGATGACCCCGAATACCCTTCATAGGTTTCGGCCCTTAATGAAGTTAAACGCGGACTGCCACTTCATTTATATAACAGCGTGTGCTGATGAGCAAAAGAAGCAGTTGCAGTCATATTACAAGCTAACATAGGAAGAATTAGAGGAAATCACAAAGGAATGGTCGGTGGACCTCCTTACTCCATCCAACCCTGTGGAGTTGTCAAATGTAGATAGCCTAGAATCTACACAGGATACACCCGGACCAAGCAAGACGAAGAATCCTGAAGAGGTTCATGATGTAGACAGTACATCTATGAGGAATGCATCCATTTCACCAGACGAAGGGGGTGATGGAGAAGAGATCGAAGGTGCAGAAATTGAACAACAAAAAGGCAAAGTACCACTGCCTAGGTATGAAGAAGACTCATCGAAGAAATGGAAGGTTTCGCCTCCAAAATATTCCTCCCAAAAGAAACCTAGAACCCTTGTAACCAAGATGCAGACTACCCTCACATTGGATGATTTTAATTTCATCATTGCAACTTTGAACGATGCTTCATAGGAGGTATTAGAGAAGAAGGAGGTGAAGCAAGAGCATATGTATAATCATATTGAGGTTCCAAGGAGTGCAGCAGGCACTCCAGTCTAGCCACGCAGTCTCCACTGCACCTCTAATAGCAGGAACAATAGAACCAGGAGATGAGCCAGCCCAATTGCACTAGATCACCGATAAAGTTGAAACTCGCCTTTGATGAGCTCAAGAAGAGACAGTGTAATCCATACATGCTTTGACACAGGTACAGGGAGTACTTTTCAAGCAGCGTAGTGTTTTCGAACGAGAAAAAATTGCTCTTCAAGCACAGTGGGACAAAGAGAAAGCAAAGCTATAGCAGAGCAAGGAGCAGTTGATCATGGAGTAGCTAGAAGTCAAGGAACATGTCAACATAGCACTTTTCTCTGTGACTGTCATAGAAGTAAGAGATGAAGAGAGAATTCCCCAGCAGGTGGCCCATCTTGAAGAAGTAATCTAACAACTTCAGCAGCACATCGTAGACCTAGAACTTCCCATCATGCCCAAGACTCCTCAAGAAGTAAGACATTTAAGGGAGTCAATTTCCCACAACGCAGTTGGAAGAGTAAAATCCTTTGCTTTAGCATGGAAGCAGGTGAGCTCTAGGAGCGCTTAGACTTATGAAATCCTCATGGAGAATCCATAGCTACAGGCATTGGAGGTGCAACTCCAAGAAGCAAAGAAGCATTCTGAAACATTACAGGCACAACTAAAGGCCCTAACACCAGTAGAATGAATGAAGAGGTTTCTAGAACAATGCACAACCCAGCAACAAATCCACGTGATCCATAAAAAAGTGATGGAAGTCTCTCAATGACTTCAGCCAGTGCAAGAGAAGCCATGCCAACTGTTCACTGAAGTTGAAAGACAAGGAGTCGATCTGGAATAGATCGTCCTCAAGGCAGAAAAATGCCTAGAAGGGCCAGTGAACGATGCAGTGATCCAGGAGTTCACTGAGAAAGAGGCCATTGCACTATAGCAGGTTGAAGCAGCTCGAGCCAAGCTCGAGGCATTTGAGGTGGACTTGCTTAGACCAGAGTGACTCAGGACAAGTCACATGTGAGTGTTGGGGGCATGTTGGCCCTTGACCAAGTTTTGGAGTTACTTGGTCATGTTGGACCATTTTTGGACTTTGACAGCCTGTTGAAGACGGACCCCAGGCGAAGCAGAGATCACGGGATATCGGCCCACTTTTGGGCCCATTTTGGGTTTTGGGACAATCTAATGGGATAGGGGTGTCGGCCTATGGGTTTACCCACGTTTAGGACCACTTTTGTAATGTATAAATAAACATCTAGGCATCAAGTAGAGGGGGGGATTGTATTGTATCTATGTGATATAGGCTAAGTGCCAAGAAGGGATCTATGTGATTGAATTTTTTTTTCATTCTGTATAGACTTGGAGAGCTTAGTGCAAGTCCCTGTGTGAAGATATAGAAGGTTGTGTGCTGAAAGGCAAGGAAGAAGGATCTAGCGGGTTGCGCAAATCTTCTGTCCTTTGCAAAGTAAGGGTTTCTATGGATTTGTGCTTGTAACCGATTGGTCGATGATAATAAAGAAGAAGAGTTGGTGGATGTAGCCCGAGGGTGGGGGTGAACCACATAAATCTGTGTGTTATGCTTTATCCCTTGACTTGTTGTGCTTATTTCTACTTTTGCTAAGTGCTTCGATATATTTAGATAGATATATTTATGTTTTTTTCTTATTAGATGTGTATGAATAGCGGATCTGATATATATGAATATCCTTAGTGTCGATATACTAAATCTAATTGGTTTTACTGTTACTAATTACTAAGATACCTTAGACCTAAGTGAATGTTGTGATGCTCTGTGCTACCTGCGAAGTATAATAAGGACTGAATATTGATGAATGATCGATGCTAAGTGCTCTATAAGTGATATAATCACATATTTGTGTCCCAGCTAAGGTTGCAGACACCTAAGTCTTGCAACCACCCCTGCCTCTACCTTAGGTGAGACTTCATCTGCTTCGCAGGTGTTGCTAAAAGGGCCAGTAGTTAGGGTTTTGTTGGTGCGCTCTTGTAGCGTTGAACCCTAGGTCTGCCCCTGTGCCAAAAAGTACCTTGGACAAATTTAAGTGTCTCAGAGGTATGACACAAGTTGAGCCAATAACTCTACAAGATTCACCCCCAATACACACTCTCCCAAACACTTTGTTGGGATCAGGAGTGGATATCTCCATCATTGTCTTCCACGCAACCTCGTGTTTGACTCATGTGTTAGAGGAGCTTCCTGGATTGAGTAGTTACAAGATGGATTTTTCACACCCTAGAACAAACACCTAAGTTAAGTTTTGGTTGGCCTTGTAGAGTTTACTTCTCCAAACCTAATACAAGGCCCTAGCCTAAGCTATTGGTGAACCCTAGAAAAAGTGTTACTAATATACTTTAGATTAGCTCGTTTGTTTTAGGGGCTTTTATTACTCAAGAAATGGAATTGAAACTTATGTGGTTTCATACTCTTGCAAAAATGAAACTTATAAGAACAATGGAAAATAAAACCTTACACTAATCCTTTAAAAGAAAAAGACTTTCAAGAAAGAGAATGCATGAACAATCCTTCAAACCTTTCCATGCAAAACGCACAATGCAACTTTCGAGTGAAACAAAAGAGAAAATGAAAGGATCTTATTCCTTATTTTTCTTTTGAAATTCTTTCAAGATGAGAAGAAAACATAACCCTATGCTAATTCCTTTTATTTTTCAAATAACAATGCTAAGCAATGCCAAGAAGGAAAGAGACCTAACTAGCATAAAAAACTAGGTTTTCCTTTTATATTTTCTTTCAATAAAAGAAAATTTAACAAAATATGCTAAAAGAAACTACATAATACATGATTCATGGCCCCCCTGGCCATGAGGGGGATTTTGTTTTTAAATGCAACTCATTTTTCTTAAAATTCAAGATAAAAATAAGCCAAAAACGCTTGGAAACATAGAGAGACAAGAGGATTTATTTTTTTATTTCATAAATAATATGAGCTTGCAAATTGTCTCAACCCAAAACAACAGAAGCTTCTGGAACTCAAGAAGACCTGGGAACCAAAATTTTCCTATAGGAAAAGGAAAATATTTTGAACAAATTCTCCAAAACAACAAAGATGTGTGTTGTGCATGACCAACCTACATATGTACGCAGGTTGTATATAATGCAGACTGTGTATGTATGCATGTTTCATAGAGAACAAGGCACATACACCTCTGTAAATTTTCAAGAAAAGAAAAATTTTGGATAGACAAATTGGGAAAGGGAAGCTAGTAGCCACCTGGAAGGTGACCAAAGACCCAACCTATCGTAGAAAACTCATAAAAATCATAAATAAAATGGAAATCAAATCTAACAAAGATCTCCCACTAAGACCCTAGAGAGGCTCCCCAATGGAGTCACCAATTCTGATATGGGGAAAATCCTCCTAAACTGGGTCTAAGGAATAGGCAAAGCGATAACTCCCTTAAAATATTGATCTACCTTTAATCTACCCCAAAACCATATTAACTAAATGATGAGAGAGAGAGAGAGAGGAAAGAGAGGGTTAATGAGTGCACCTTCATTCCTTGCGGTTGGTGTAGACCTCTTTCGCTTGTTGTCGCCTCCTAGATCACGGATCTCCTCCCAAAGATGACCTGCAAGGGGTTAGGAATACAATGCAATAACATATGAAATCTCTAATAATCACTTGAAAAATATAAAAATAGCTATGAATCTTAAAATTAACAAGAACATGTAAACATAGGGTTTTGGGACAAGGATAATCTATTTTATTCAAATTCAAGATAAAAAGGGTTACAACCTTTTCTGGAAACCGCTCTATGAACCAAGTTTGGTGTCCTATGTCGTGGCTCCAAGTGCATCAATCCAAAATTATCTTCTCATAACCAACATACCATATTCAAGGGAAGGAGGAAAGGTTGCATAAGGAGAAAGGCTGGAGGGGAAAGTTGAGGCTAAAACTCAGGATGAGATGCAAATCTTGGGCAAAGAAAGGGAAGGGATTTTGGAAGAGATTTCTTATTCTCTTGTTTATGTTTCTAAATAACTCCCCAAGACCTATTATTATATGAGAAAAATGTGGTTACTCTGTTTGGGGACGGGCTACAAGGGGTAAAATGGTTAGGAAACCCTCCATATCCCATAAACTCCGCCGAATTCCGTGCATTTTTATATTTTTTTCAACTTTTGGAGGTGAATGAAGGATAACTAGCATGCAACACGCATGTGTATGTAGGCTAACTAGCATGCAACATGCATGTGTACGTAGGCTATTAGTGTAGCAGTCTGCATACACTATCCAAAAAAGGGATTTTTAGAAGGAAGCCTCAAGAGTATTTTTGGCAAAGTATGTAAATGGATGGGCCAATGTCTTGTATGCACAGATATGGCATTTTTGGACTATAACAAATATGGAAAATTTTCCAAGAACTGTCCTAAGGCTATTCCAGATCCAAATACAATACAACCCAATGAATATTGGCAACAATTGAAGAAGAAAATGAAAGTTATGAATAAGGCACCACAATTGAACCAAGAAAAAAAGAAGCCTCTTCCAGGATCTCCTTTCAATCCAAGTCCTACCTCTTCTAGATATTCATAGGGTTCAAATCCCTTGGCGTCGAGAAATATATTTTCTTCATTATCTAACTTGGAAGAAAAAGAGGAGAAATAAATGGATCTAGGGCCCTATGTGGTTGAAGAGATGAACCCCACTTCGGGAGAAGTTGGAGCAGTCATCTCTTCTTTGAAGGTTCCTAATTTTGGACCTGAAATCTATGTAGATCAAGAGAGTGAGGTTCAATCTGATTTATTGAACGATGGATCAATCGAAGAATTGGAAGCTAACATTCCCCTGAAAAAGGATGGGCATAAATCAAATCAACAAATATGGGAAGCCACAATGAAATTCGAGAAAGAACTTGGTAAATAGAGAACATTAGATGGGGTATTAAATAAAGAACCAAGAGCCTCAAGAAATCATGGTAGTCCAAATTCCCCCATATGAGGAATACCCAAAGCCTAATCCAAATGATCAAGATCATTTCTTGGAATTGTATAGGTCTTGGGAATAGAAATAAATGGAATTTGATAAGAATTTTAGTTAAGACAAATGAAAAATCCCATCTCCTTCTACTCCACGAAACAAACATGAAGGATTCTAATGTCCTTCAAGAAATATATTATCTTTGGTATGGAAACAAAGGTCTCATGGTTAGTTAAAGGGGTTCTTCTGAAGACATATGTATTATATGGGACCCATAATTTTTCAGGATGGAAAGTTTGAAAGACACCCAACATTGGCTCAAGATTCATTTGGTTCATCTTCCAACCTGTATCTATTTAAATGTTCTTAATATATATATATATATATATATATATATATATATATATATTCCTTGTATCCCGCAAGAAAAATAGATCTATTGGAATACTTTAATCAATCTCTGATAAAGAATTTAAAACCAAAAATATATCATGGTTGGGAATTTCAATACCACCCTATTCCTAAAAGAGAAAAAAATGAAAATTTTGGTTCGAGAACACTACAAATAACACATGGAATATTTCATGTCCACTCTTGATCTGATAGGCATAAAACCCTCTAAGGGAATATTTACCTGGTCAAATAAAAGACTAGGACTAGGACACATTGTTTCTAGGCTTGATCGAAATTTATTTAGTGTCTCCCTATTGGAATACCCCATCATCCCTTCTTCCCACATCCTCCTCTGGTCTAGCTCTAATAATCACCTTATCTCCCTGATTTTCTCTTATTCAAAACACCTTGGTCCCATCCCCTTCAGGTCCAACCCCCTCTGGCTCCTTAATCCCTCATCCTTGGACCTTATCTTTGCAACTTGGAATCAATGTATCGTTGGGTCCCCAATAGAAATCCAAGAAAATGATATCAAACTAATTAAGAAGGATCTCAAATCTTGGGCCAAATCCAGAGTCAATCAATCGAAAAATGAAAAAACAGAAATAATAGGAAAAATGGAGGTACGGGTCAAATTACAAAACAAAACAAGTGATTTAAGAGCTCTTAGAAGAAGAACAAAATACCTTCCAAAACTTCCAAAAATATCTAAATATTGAAGAGGAGAAATGATGATTAAAGTCCAGAAGTCTGTGGCTACAGGTGGGTGACAAAAACACAAAATTATTTCACCACCAAGCCAAAGCAAGGATCTAGAGGAATAAAGTCAAATAAATCAAAAATAATAATGGGGAAGTGGTTTCAGACTTCGATCAAATCAAGGGAGATTCCTATCGACACTTTGAGAGAATCTACAAAGACTATGTGGAAAACATGTTGAATAGCATCCCCTCCAAAATTAGCTCTAAGGATAATGAAATACTAAGTAGGCTAGTCACTGAGGAATACATTTGGGGGGTGATGAATAAAATGAATCTTGATACAGAACCTAGCCTGGATGGTTTCTTGGCTCACTTCTATAAAAAATGTTGGTTCATTATCAACAAGGACATGCTCAGAATGATCCAATACATGCAAAGATCGATCAAAATAGGAGATAGAACCAATTGAACCTTCCTATCTCTCATTCCTAAAGAGGTCAACCCCAGTTCCTTTCCTATATTCTACACCATATGATTGTGCAATGTTTCCTATAAAATAAGCCAAAAATGCTTGGAAACACATAGAGACAAGAGGATTTCTTTTTTTTTTATTTCATAAACAATATTAGCTTGCAAATTTTCTCAACCTCAAACAACAGAAGCTTCTAGAACTCAAGAATACCTGGGAACCACAAGTTTCTTAGAGGAAAAGGAAAATCTTTTGAAAAAAATCTCCAAAACAATAGAGATGTGTTTTGTTAATCCCTAAATAATGGCTCATTACCCCTTAATTGGGGCATATTACATTAGTAATGTTATTTTATGTATGTCGTATTTTGTCCATTATTTGTAATTATACCTCCTAGTCTCCTATATATACCAAGGAGACATTTTCATTTGAAATCATCTTGTAATTGTACATTTATGTGGGCATAAGGAGGTTGCCCCCTCGAAGAGGATTATTATCTGAATTTATCTCTTTTTCAAGGATTTGAGTACTTATTCTAAGGTTTTTCTATGCTATATTGATATCTGGTTCTTAAAATATGGTATCAGAGCTCAAGGTCTTGGGGTTTCACTGCTACATCTGAGACACCTTGGGATTTTTTCTATACCTTGTTTTCTACAATGTTTAAGAAGGAAATGCTTGGAGGGTATTTATAAGATGGATCAAGGTACGTTGGGTAATAAATTCAGCTCCTGAGGCCTTATACTTTCGTAGATACAGTCTGTGCAAGATAGGGTTTTGGAATCATCATGAACTGAGTCATTGCGGAATTTTCACTATAAAAAAAAAATTGTAACGTTTTAGAACCTAAAATATGGAGGTTATTCACAAACATTGGTAAGGTATCTGTGGTAAAACGTTTATCTTCTGGGTCATCTTACATTTGTAGATACACCTTGTAGAAGATAGGGTATCTGACTGGTCTCAAGAAGGTGTTTCAGGTAAAACAATCATAACTTCTTCCTAGAGTATCCAAATTGAGTGAGACTAGTTACATTGGATAGTGGATAATCTGTAGTATTTCTGGTATGATTTTCATAATTTTATATCAATTATTTTGTGTGGGGCACACTATACAAGTGAGAAATTCTGGGAAGTCCAAAAATCAGCAAGTTGTGGGGAAGTTACCGTAAATTCCACTTGGCACATCCAATTTTGATCAGACCTATGGAATTGCAGAGAATAAATATCATAGAACTACAAAAAATAAAGTTTCATACCCATAAGGGCCGAAACTTTGGAGATACAGCAGAAAAAAGATTGTCTAGCAGAACCACCTCAAAATCAAGGTTCAAAAGTGATACTTAGCCAACATGCCACCCAAAAAGGGAACTTCTACACCAAATAATCCACCAGACAATCCTACATGGACTCTTGATGAAGGTGAAGAAATGCATAGGGACATAAATTATTTACAAAAGAAGACAGTAACAAAATATGAACTACAAGAGATGACGGAGGGTTTAAAAGGGGAGATCATGGAAGGATTGAAAAAAATCCTAATAGAGAGGACACCTAAAAGTGAAAATGTATCCCATGAAATTCATGATGAGGACACAAGGAAGGTGAATCAAGAATGGAGAAATTCCAACTTTGGGTTGAAGACCAACCATGTTCCTAAGATCGATATAACAAAGTTTGATGGCAAGGACCCAATCACATGGATACTTTAGATGGAGCAATTCTTTGATCTACATAATGTGCCACATACACAAAAGGTACAAATTGCTTGTTTATATTTAGAACCCAAACAATTTATATGGTATCGATGGCTTTGTTCTCACAAATCACTCGTCACTTGGACAATTTTCAGGGAATAAATGATAGCAAACTATGAGGATACAAGGAGAAATACCTTCTTTATCCAATTGATAAATGTCAAGCAAAAGGGTTCAGTTACAGAGCACATTGAGAACTTCCAAAGATTGAATATAAAGGTAATAGATATTCCATATCAGCACTTGATTGATGTATTCATAGGAACTTTAAAGGATAACATTCAACATGAGGTTCGCCTTTGGGAACCCAAATCATTGGAGAATGCATTTAGGGTGGCAAGAAACGTTGAAAGTAAAAATATGGCTATGGCTACTAGAAGGACCAATCCTAACAACTATAGAGAGAATAATGCTCCTTCTTCTAAAACACCTCAACCTACAAGGTTGACACCTCAACAATTGGAGGAAAGAAAAGAAAAAGGTTTATGCTTTAATTGTGACAACAAGTACAGTAAGGGACATAAGTGTGGTGAGAAGAAATTATTCTACATAGATTGTGAAGAGGAAAAAGAACAAGAACCATCTCAAGATGAAAACGTAGAAGCAATTTCGTTTGAAGAGTTGACTCCCACGATATCATGTAATGCATTGGTTGGAATTAACACTCCTCAAACCCTCAAGATCGAAGGATATATCAAAAAGAAAAATTTAATAGTCCTAATTGATTCTAGCAGTACTCATAATTTCATTCACTATAAATTAGCCAAAGCTCTCAATTGCTTTGTATATCTAGCGCCAGAGTTTCAAGTAATGATTGCAGATGGAGGAACTATCAATTTCTTAGGAAAATGAAATAAGATCAATATTACTATGGGGAAATATGTAATGAATATTCCAATGATTTCTATACCCATGGGTGGTGCTGATTTTGTACTAGGAATCCAATGGTTACAATCATTAGGAACGGTGGATTTTAATTTTCAAGCACTTTTCATGAAATTTTCATTGGAAGGAAAAGAAATTGAGTTAAGAGGTATCACAGGGAAACCCGGTAAGGTGATAATATCTAATGGCATGAAAAAATTATTGAAAAAGAGGCATCAAGGTGTTATTGCACAACCATGCTCACTAGATGTTCAACCATCTAAGCCATCTATTCCTCTAGATCTCCAAGGGATCATTGATAATCATTCCAAAGTATTTGAATATATTCTCAAAGGTCTTCCACCCACTCGAAATCATGATCATGATATTCACCTAATTCCTGGGAGTGTTCCTCCTAACATCAAGCCATACAGATACCCTTATGCCCAGAAGAGTGAAATTGAGTGCATGGTTGAAGAAATGTTAGAGGCTCGCATTATTAGATCTAGTCAAAGTTCTTACTCTGCACCGATGGTAATGGTATTCAAGAAACATGGCTCATGGCGTATGTGTCCATATTATAGAGAGCTCAAAAAGATCACTATTAAAGATAAGTTTCCAATTCCCATCATTGATGAATTGTTAGATGAACTACATGGAGCAATCTATTTCACAAAGTTGGATCTTCATTCAGGGTCTCACTAGATTAGAATGAAGGAAGAAGACATCACAAAAACAGCATTCCGATCTCATGAAGGCCATTATGAATTTTTGGTCATGCCTTTTGGCCTTACAAATGCACCTTCCACATTCCAAGGGTTGATGAATTCCATTTTCAAGACCTTCCTTCGAAAATTTGTGTTAGTATTTTTTGATGATATACTAATCTATAGCAAATCTTGGGAGGATCATGTGCGACATGTTGACAAGGTGCTACAACTACTAAAGTAGAAACAAATATATGCAAAACCATCCAAATGTTTCTTTGGAGTGAAGGAGGTAGAGTATTTGGTTCATATTGTATCTCATGAAGGTGTCAAGGTAGACCCTAAAAAGATTAAGGCCGTGATGGACTAGTCGATTCCCAAAACATTGAAGAATCTTAGAGGAATTTTGGGTTTGACAGGTTACTATTGCAAGTTTGTTCAGCACTATGGAAGAATAGCAGCACCTTTAATGGCACTAACTAAGAAGGATGCATTTTCATGGACTCCAAAGGAAACTAAATATTTCGAAAAACATAAAGAGGTGATGTGCAAAGCTCATGTCTTGACCACTCCATACTTCACAAAAACCTTTATTGTGGAATGTGATGCCTCGGGAAATGGAATGGGTGTTGTACTAATGTAAGAAGGAAGGCCCCTGGATTTTGAAAGTCGACCACTCAAGGGAAAGGAATTACACAAACCCATTTATGAGAAGGAAATGATGGAAATACTACATCCATTGAAGAAATGGCGTCCTTACCTAATAGGTAGGCACTTCAAGGCCAAACCAGATCATGATAGTCTTAAATAATTCTTGGAACAAAGATTATCTTCAGAAGAACAACAAAAATGGGTAACCAAGATATTGGGTTATGATTTTGAAATCGTTTATAAAAAAGGGAAGCAAAATGTTGTGGCAAATGCACTCTCAAGAAAGGATGAATATGTTGAGGCCTTTCTCTGTTCTATCCTGATCATCCAACTTGATTGGATAATAGAAGCAAGGGATGAATGGAAGAATGACGAAAAAGTGTGGACTCTCATTCAAAGGTTGTTGCAGGATTCCAGTGAATCAAATACATTTACATGGAAAACTGATTCACTATGGTACAAAGATCGCTTATATTTATGTAAGAACTCCCAACTCAAACAAAAGGTACTATTGGAATTGCACACCTCTCCAGTAGGAGGGCACTCGGTATTTTTGAAAACCTACCATGGGGTCAAGAAGGAATTTTTTTGGGATGGCCTTAAAACTGATGTTCAAAGGTTTGTGGCAGAATGTTTGGTTTTCCAACAAAATAAAGTGGAAACAATTAAGACCCCAAGTCTTTTACAACCATTATCCATCCCAAGTTAGCACTAGGAGGAGGTTTCCATGGATTTCATCACAGGGTTACGAAAGTCTAAAGGAAAGAGTTTCATCATGGTGATTGTTGATAGATTGATCAAGTACGCACACTTTTGTGCACTCTCTCATCCCTTCAAAGCCAATACAGTTTCCACCGCATTCATGGAGACAATTCAAAATCTACATGACAGCCCAAAGATTATTGTAAGTGACAGAGATCGCATCTTCACTGGACATTTTTGGACAGAATTATTTTCTTGTTTGGGTACTCAATTGGCTCATAGCTCATCCTATCATCCTCAANAATGTCTGGAAGGGTACCTTCGTTGCTTTGTCTCTGATAAACAAACACAATGGTTCAAATGGTTACCCTTGGCAGAATGGTGGTATAACACTTCCTTTCATACTGCAACAGGATACCACCCTCCTTCCATCACTTCTTCTCTAAAATAAAAATCTAAGTTTCAAGCAGTGGAATATCACATCGAGCATCAACAATAAGTTCTCCAAATATTAAAGGAAAACCTAACCATGGCACAGAATCCCATGAAACAACAAGCAGATCAACATCGTAGTGAAAGAAGTTTTGACGTAGGAGATTGGGTGTTTTTAATACTACAACCATACAAATAGATGTCCCACAAGAAAGCCAATAAGGATAATAAATTATCACCAAAGTACTATGTCCCTTATAAGGTGTTGCAAAAGATTGGTACTATGGCATACAAATTGGAGTTGCCTGCATCTTCACGAGTACACCCAGTTTTCCATGTTTCATGATTAAAGAAGGTTATAGGCGACAAGATCCCAGTTCAAACTATATTTCCAGAACTTGACGAGAAAGGAAAACTCATATTGGAGCCTGAAGCCATCACTGACACAAGAATTCGCCAACTGAGGATTAGATCCATTTCAGAGTATCTCATTAAATGGAGGAAACTACCGACTGAAAATTCCACCTGGGAAGATGAGTCTTTTATACAGAAGCATCCAAAGTTGCTCAAGTGTTGCGGACAACACTTGTCTCAAGGGGAGGGGCATGTTAAGCCCTAAATAATGACTCATGACCCCTTAATTGGGGCATATTACTTTAGTAATGTTATTTTATTTATGTCGGCTTTAGTCCATTAGTTGTAATTATACCTCCTAGTATCCTATATATACCAAGGAGACATTTTCATTTGGAATCATCTTGTAATTGTACATTTGTGTGGGCATAAGGAGGTTGCCCCCTCGAAGAGGCTTATTATTTGAATTTCTCTCTTTTTCAAAGCATTGAGTACTTATTCTGAGGTTTTTCTATGCTATATTGATATTTGGTTCTTAACACGTTTTGTGCATGGCCAGCCTGTGTATGTATGCGGGTTGTATATAATCTAGACCGCGTATGTACGTGTGATGTATAGAGAAAAGGGGGTGTACACCTCTGTAAATTTTCAAAAAAAGAAAAAGTTTGGACAAACAACTTGGGAAAGGGAAGCTGGTAGGCACCTCGACGGTGACCAGAGACCCAACCTAAATCAGAGCGATAACTCCCTTAAAATATTGATCTACCTTTAATCTACCCCAAATCCATCTAAACTAAATGATGAGAGAGAGAGTGGAAAGAGATATCTAATGAGTTCACCTTCAGTCCTTGTAGTTGGTGTAGACATCTTTCGCTTGTTGTCACCTCCTAGATCACAGATATCCTCCCAAATTTGACCTGCAAGGGGTTAGGACTACAATACAACAACATATTCAATCTCTAATAACCACTTTAAAATTCTAAACATATCTATGAATGATCAAATTAACAAGAACATGTAAACATAGGGTTTTGGGACAAGGATAATCTATTTTATTTGAATTCAAGATAAAAAGGGTTACAACCTTTGTTGGAGACCACGCTATGAACCAAGTCTGGGTTCCTTTTTCATGGCTCCAAGTGCATCAATCCCACATTATCTTCTCACAAACAACATACCATATTCAAGGGAAGGAAGAAGGGCTCCATAAGGAGAAAGGCTGGAGGGGAAAGTTGAGGATAAAACTCAGGATGAGATGCAAATCTTGGGCAAAGAAAGGGAAGTGATTTTGGAAGAGTTTTTTTATTCTCTTGTTCATGTTTCTAAATGACTCCCCAAGACCTCTTTTTATATGAGAAAAATATAGTTATTTAGTTTGAGGACGGGCTACAAGGGGTAAAATGGTTAGGAAAGCCTCCATAGCTCGTAAACTTCATCGAATTCCGTGCAATTTTATATTTTTTGCAACTTTTGGATGTAAATGAAGGCTAACTAGCATGCAACATGCTTGTGTACACGGGATAACTAGCATGCATCACGCATTTGTACACAAGCTATTGGTGCAGCAAGGCGCATACACTATCCAAAAAATGGTTTTTTAGAAGGAAGCCTCAATAGTATTTTTGGAAAAGTATGCAAATGGATGGGCCAATGTCTTGTATTGACAGATATGACATTTTTGGACTATAACAAATATGGAAATTTTTCCAAGAGCTTTCCTAAGGTTATTCCAGATCCAAATACAATAGAACCCAATGAACAATGGCAACAATTGAAGAAGAAAATAAAATCTACGAATAAGGCACCACAATCGAACCAAGAAAAAGACTAGCCTCTTCCATGAGCTCCTACCAGTCGAAGTCCTACCTCTTATGGATATTTGTAGGGTTCAAATCCCTTGGCTTTGGGAAATAGATTTTCTTCATTATCTAACTTGGAAGCAAAATAGGAGCAAAAAATGGATCCAGGGTCCCATGTGGTTGAAGAGATGAACCCCAGTTCAGCAAAAGTTGGAGTAGTCATCCCTTCTTTGAAGGTTCCTAATTTTGGACCTGAAATATCTGCATCTCAAGAGGGTGAGGTTCAATCTGATTTATCGAACGATGAATCAAGACAAGAATCAAAAGCTAACACTCCCCTGAAAAAGGATGGGAATGAGTCAAATCAACAAATATGGGAAGCCACAATGAATTTCGAGAAAGAAATTGGTAAATAGAGAACATTAGATGGGGTAGTAAATAAAGAATTGAGAGCCTCAATAATTCAAGGTGCTCCAAATTCCTTCGAAGGAGGAATACCCAAATCCTCATCCAAATGATCAGGATCATTTCATGGAATCGCATAGGTCTTGGGAATAGAAATAAATGGAATTTGATAATACATCTAAAAAATCCCATCTCCTTCTACTCCAGGAAACAAATATAAAGGATTCTAATGTCCTTCAAGATATATATTATCTCTGGTATGGAAAAAAAGGTCTCACGGTTAGTTAAAGGGGTGCTTCCAGAGACATCTATATTATATGGGACCCACAATTTTTCAAGTTAGAAAGTTTGCGAGACACCCAACATTGGCTCAAGATTCATTTGGTTCATCTTCCAACATGTATGTATTTAAATGTTCTTGATATCTATATGCCTTGTATCCCACAAGAAAAATAGATTTTTTGGAATACTTTAATCAATCTCCAAGAAAGGGTTAAAAACCAAGAATATATCATGGTTGGGGATTTCAATACCACCCTATGCCTAAAAGAGAAAAAAGTGAAAAAATTGGTTCAAGACCCCTATAAATAACACATGGAATATTTTATGTCCACTCTTGATCTAATAGACATAAAACCCTCTAAAGGAATATTTACCTGGTCAAATAAAATACTAGGACCAGGACACATTGTTGCTAGGCTTGATCAATTTTTACTTAGTGTCTCCCTATTGGAATACCCCATCATCCCTTCTTCCCACATCCTCCCCTGGTATAGCTCTAATCATCACCTTATCTCCCTGATTTTCTCTTATCCAAAATACCTTGGTCCCATCCCCTTCAGGTTCAACCCCCTCTGGCTCTTTAATCCCTCATCCTAAGACCTTATCTCTACAACTTGGAATCATTGTATCCTTGGGTCCCCAATAGAAATCCAATAAAATAATATCAAACTAATTAAGAAGAATCTCAAATCTTGGGATAAATCTAGAGTCAATCAACCGAAAAAAGAAATAATAGAAATAATAGGAAAAATGAAGGTACGGGTCAAATTAGAAACAAAACAAGTGACTCAAGATCTCTTAGAAGAATAAAAAAATACCTTCCAAAAATCTCTAAATATTGAAGAGGAGAAATGATGGTTAAAGTCCAGAAGTCTGTGGCTACAAGCGGGTGACCAAAACACAAAATTATTTCACCATCAAGCCAAAGAAAGGATCTAGATGAATAATGTCAAATAAATCACAAATAATAATGGTGAAGTAGTTTCAGACTTCGATCCGATCAAGGGAGATTCCTATCGACAGTTTGAGAGACTCTACAATGACTATGTGGAAAACATGTTGAATAACATCCCCTCCATAATTAGCTCTGAGCATAATGAAAGACTGAGTAGGGTGTTCACTAAGGAAGAAGTTTGTGGGGATGGTGAATAAAATTAATCATGATAAAGATCCTTGCTCAGATGGTTTTTTGGCTCACTTCTATAAAAAATGTTGGTTCATTATCAAGAAGGACCTGCTCAGAATGATCCAATATGTGAAAATATCAATAAAAATAGGACATAGAACCAATTGAACCTTCCTAGATATCATTCCTAAAGAGGTCAAGCCCATTTCCTTTGCTATATTCTACCCTATATCATTGTGCAATGTTTCCTATAAAATCATCTTGAAAATCATAGCTAATCATCGAAATCCCCTCCTCCCTTCACTCATTTCTTCAAACCAAGGAGGATTTGTGGGAAAAATACAAATAGAGGATAATATTTTTTTAGTCCAAGAAGCTATCCATTCAAGCCAGACTTGTGGGGAGAAAGGAATGGTCGTAAAAATAGATATGTCCAATTCCTTTGACAGAATAGGTCACATCTTCCTTGTGGATTTCCTATCCGGGTTTAGGTTCAATGAAGACTTAATTTCATGGGTAGTAGCATGCATTCATTGCACTTGGATATCCCCCTTGGTGAACGGTAGGTCAACTCCTTTTTTCAAATTTTCCAGAGGCCTTAAACAAGGTTTCCCCCTCTCCCCTATTCGTTATATTTTGGTGGTAGAGGTTCTTAGCAGAAGGATCAACATGGAGAGACTTCTGAAGACATACTAGGGAAAAAATTGTACAAGGGGAAAAAAGGGTGAACAACTCTCAGTTTGCAGATGACATCAATTTGTTGGGAGGTGCCTCAACAATCATAGCCAATAGATTCAAAAAGGTAATGGATGAGTACACATCAGCTTCATGAGGACTCATTTTTTTTTGAAGTGGTTCACGATGCCGCTTTATTAGTACTTTCTACGTCCATTTAATAATCCCCTCTAAAATCCAGAGAACATGGGGAGGTCAATAATTTTTTAAATATTGAGAGATCAACATCAAGAGCACAATATGTCACTTGCGAGAATTGAACCTGGGTGGGGGGGGAAACACCCCTAAGAACAAACCACTTGGGCTAAACCTAATTGACTTCATGAGGACTCATTAATATAGATAAAATCCAAATATATGCTTGGAACAAAAATGCAAGGACTTTGGCAGCCATTGCTAGAACGCTACACTTTTATTTTGCATAAAAGTGGTAAACATTCAAATATTTTGGAATTATTATTTGTCTCAATACTCTCCCATTCTCCTCTTGGAATCAAAATTTAGATAAGATCAAGAATAATTTTCATCAATGTGTAACTCAATGGATTAACCTAACATGCATAGTAGTTCTTATAAAATTGGTGCTATCATCCCTCTCGATTTTCCATTTTTCCTCTCTGCTTCCTCCAGCCAGGATAAAATATTCAATAGCTCAAGAACTTAGGTGCTTTCTATGGAAACGGGGGTGATCTAATTCTAAAATATTCCACTTATTAAATTGGAACATTGTCAGGACCCTGAGAGCTCATGGATTTTTGGGGATTAAAGACCTGACCATATCTAATTTAACCCTTGGTTCTAAACTTCTTTGAAGGCTGGTCACGGGAAAAAGCGAGTGGTGGAAAAGAGTTATCCTTCACAAACAATTTTTAGGAGAAAGGCATTGATTTCTGGATAAGGAACCACAAGTTCTCGAGGGTTCTCAAATCTAGCATATATTTGAAGTTTATCTCCCCCTATTCCAAAATCAACTCACTTGGATACTAGGGAATGGACAAAACATTTTCTTCAATCTAATAGTATCATGGGTCACTCGTCACTGCAATAAAATCCTGACCTCCACCCCCTTCTCATATGGCTTCAGGAAAAAGAGAATACTTCTCTCTATGACACCTCAAAATGGATTAGAATGACTAGGAGCTGGATGGTATGGGATATAGGTGACCCCCTTCCTCATCCTCCTCAATCTTTTCCAAAAACGTATTCTTCACCTCAAAGGATGTTCACCCACTCATAATTGACATAAATATTCTAGGGGTTGGGGATTTCATAAATATTTGGTGAGGTTGGGATATGATTCCCTGTTATTCCAATAATCCCTCCCCCCTCCCTCTTCTCTTTGGAAATACATATGGAGTCGCGATGGTCTCCCTAAAATAAACATCTTTAGTTGGACTCTCGCACTTGGAAACGTATTAACATGAGACAATTTATCCAAGAAAGGCTTCTATGGTCCATTCATGTGCATCCTTTGTAATTTTGATTCTCTAAGAGACACCATTGCATGTTTTTTTGGAATTTCCTCTTTCTCGATCTATGTGGCAGGTGTCTCTTTAAGATCTATATCAAATATTCATATGACCCTCCTCCATAGGGAATATTTTTAGGATATCACAATTCTTTTATGAGGGATCATTTAAGCATAATCCTACCTTAAAAAGAATATGGATGCCTCTTCCCAAATACATTTGCCGGAAAATATGGATTTCCCATATCATTCCTTCTTTAGTGGCAGGAAAGGCTATTGGTCTATTATCAGAACACTTAACCTTCAAGGCTCCTCCTCCGGCTCCTTGTCAACATTTAGACAATAGTGAGGAAGCTTGGCTCCATCAATTTTATTTCCTCTGTGCTGTGGAGATCTCTCTTCCTTTTAGACCGTATAGCAAATCCAAATCTCTCCTTCTGACTTCCATCGGTTGAATAATTCATAGAGAATACATATCCTTAACTTTGATGGTGCCTCGAAAATTAACCTCGAGGTGGTAGGAGCGGGTGGGGTGTTGTATGACCCTGGAGGAAATATAGAAATAACCTTCACTTGAAGAATTAGGAATACCTATAGAAATCAATTTGAAGTGTATGATATATTACAAGGTTTCATTATGTAAAAATCACAAGGTATCACCGATATCATTGTTATAGGGGACACCAAACTGACAATAAATCACGCAAGGATGAATTCTCTCCCAAAAAAATTCATCTTCGCTCCATTTTCCTCATAATCTAGAAAGAAATGTAAATCTTCTGCACAAGTTATTTATTCCATGTGCTTAGATCCAACAACCAAGAAGTGTATAGACACATAAACCAAGTTGCAAGAGGGGATCCTGGCCGTCAAAGGAACTCAAACCTCATGTACGATCCCATGAAGTTCCATATGTATAAGGTTGGAAAAAAAGAGGGGGGGGATCATTTGACACATCAATACCCCACCAACTTAATCAGATCTTCGATAATTATCCACATGGAAGACATACATAATACATTTGAATCAAGGACAAATCATTGTGCAAGCCATGTGACCTCTGGGCTCCTTAAAAAATCATCCTGATGGGAATTGTCTTACCCCTCGCTCCCACTATCGTTTCAAGAGGAATGTGGGATCGATGTGGGCATAATGGAGATTAATATGGTCTATGGTAATCCTGATATAAGGTGGAGATAATTTACATAGGGCTATCCTTCCATTATAGCTCTCACATGTTGGAATTTCAATATTCAAAGAAGTTTCCTCATTCAACATGGTACTCTTGGTCTAGTAGAAAATTCTTTGAGTAGTCCTCCAAGTATTTTGATCTAGTTATTTCAAGAATCTATGTGGATATGGAAAGATATGGTGAATGTTCGCTTTGGGATATCAACAAGGAAAATTTATTTGTTGGATGAGGAACTAGCGGGCATGCGCAATTATGTTCCTTCTCTCCAATTTCATTTCAGTGGATTATCGTCTTGGGTGTTAACAATGTTGAAAGAGTCAGTTCAAAAAAGGAAGAGCATCCACCACCTCTAGGATGAGTTTTTGGCACTCAAAAAACAAATAAAGGAGCTTCATATCAGGTCACCACATAATTTGACACCACATATAGAAAATTTCAACTCAGACAATTCAGGCGAATCTTCATCCCCTGTCCCAGCTCCCATTCAACTGGACTTAAACGCCCCTGCTCTGGACACTAGAAAATGGCTTCTAGTTCTGTAATTTCTCCCATATAGTTTAAATAATGGATTATTTTTGTATATGTATATTGGGGATATGCTACAGACTGTACACCCTACAGTCTTATGAAAGAAACTCTTAGTTTAAATTTTTAGCATTGTTGCTTGTAGACTTAATAGCTCTTAAGCAGAGAAATTTTGAATGCCTGTTGAAATATTGGAGAAGATGTAATTCTCGGGCATTTGCAAATGTTGTTTTATATTAATACAATTACCCCCTTCTTATCTTGAAAAAACTATACTTGATGTCACCTCAATGAAATGATATTGATGGAGGATGAGAAGGATCAAGTGGTTCCCTATTCATAATATAGTGGAGGGCACCCAAAAAATATAAGAGTTGATGTAAATGATAGACCTCCATGTGAATATTTTGTTCTTACACAACAATATGCATTGACATGTGAGGATATGTTAGTGCACTATAATACCACAAGGAAATCCATAGAATATAATTATTGGCATTAAGTGCCATTTAATTGTATTTCTTCCATGGAAAATAAATCACTTTTAAATGAACAATCATCTAAGAATAATGAAATTCTACATCCTAGGGATGACAAGCTCATAAAAGGGAATCCTTCCATGAAATGGAAGTAGTAATGTATCATTGACAAAGAGACTCGACCCAAGCCCATGTATACGTGGAAGGGGAGAAAACTATAATAAATTATTTAGGGTTTCATCTCACCCACACTGTGGAAACCTAGGTATTTTCACTCTTGGGAATGTTAATTTTTTATCCACTAGAAGGTCCCACAAAATAAGAAACCATGCAAAGATATCCTTCTTTAGCTCCAAGGTTTGTTTCTAGAGGCTTTGAAAGTAGAAAAACCATGTGCTTTATGCTTTGACCTAACTCACTAAAGCTTGTTGACGAAGGATTATAAATTTGGTTTGAAAAATATCCATGTATAGCCTACAACAAGGTTATAATGGGTGAACATTGAAGAACATCCCTATTTCCAATATCACCACCAATTGCTTAAGGAAATTAAAGGCACAACTTGGGAAGATCATAATTTAGGATTAGGCTCTATACCTAGTCCAAGATAAAATTATTTGAGTTGGGAAATTTGAATTATGCTTAATTTTTGTCTAGAGGGCCCATTCCCTCTTTTGGTTGTCAACCAAGCCAATATTTTTCTAAATACCCCTTTTAAACAACCAAAAGGGAAAACCATGTAGACTTGACAAATCCCATTAAGTTGAACCAAGGGAAACTATCATAAACAATGTTCATTAAATTAAAATATAGTTTGAAAGGAGATAACTATCCATGTTAGAAACATTTTAATAGTGTCTTGGACCTTCCATATACTTGTTGACGGGCCAGAATTGACCTGCTCAAACAGGTGAGGGAGAACACCCGACCTCAGGTCCCAATTAGACCCACTCTCATTTGGAGTAGCATTTCTGACTATATTATCACATGGTTACCGAACTAAATAATTATATAACTAAATATGAATCTCAGAACCGGAGGTTCTCATATGAATTAAAACTCTAAATAAATACTTCTAGGCTAAGATGAGTATCTACAGTCCTGATATGCACTTTTATTCTACTCTATTCTAAACTATCCTAATCAAGAGAAAAATAAAAGATAAGTGCAGTGAAATGGTTGTATTACTTGCACATAAATCATTCATATAAGCAAGAAACATGAAAGTTTAACAATACAATAAGTTAGAAACAAATAATTGATTCATTAATTGATCATACACTTGTTGCACTTAAAGTGAAAATTATGGTAACTGGAAACATATGAAAATTAGTTTAGAAGTAGTTCATACAACCAACATTCACATATCGTAGAGGTGAACATGCATAAATATAAAAATATCATTCATACACATTAACACCACAATATTCAAAAGTCCTATGGTTAAAATTAACTTGCAGTAATAGTACTATTCTGCTACATTCTAAAACCAAAATCCCTTTTCTTATGGATATTTCCCCATTTTTATAATATTGGGGTGATTTTTTACATTCTCCTCTTTCTATGATGGGCCCAAGGAAGTTTTCAAAAATTGACTCTTCATGTTCCTAATTGAAAATAAAATTATGAAGAAAAAAAAGTGAGACATCTAGAGAAGTTAAAAAACATTTGTCATTACAAATTTTTCTGCTCATGCATTTGATTTTGATATTCTTCCCAGAGGGAATAATCCTTCATAATGTCTTCTATCTTGTCGGATTGCATTTTTTCAATGATTAATTCCTTGTTGCAAAATTTAGGGGACACCTCTTGTTGTAACTCCTTGGTTGTGCTCTTCACAAAGTGTTGAGTTATGTTGGCGAGTCTGGCAGGATTTAAAATTTGTTCTACCAAGGATTCATTTTTTACTTGCATTAAACTTTCAATGCTCTCCTTGCTATCTGTCATGCGTTCCTCCACCTTGAAAATTCTTGTAGTGGCATGTTTTCTTCATCGATGGGGGACAACGACTGCATTCTGAATTCCCTCATGAGATTAGTTGAGCTACTCCAAAACTTCACGTATGAGTTATTTGTGGCTTCTAGGTCAATTTGAATATTCTTCAAGAAAGGTTTCCAAGTGTTGAAGAAAATCTTATGCTTGAGCCTCTCTTTTCTTGCATACCATGGTAGTGTAGTCGGGGGTGCATCACACATTTCCTTCCAACTGAGAATTTTCTCAAAGGCTTCATTTTCTTCTTGATGTCATCCTTGAATTTCTCTCATCATATTAACAGACTTAGCTAATCATCCTAATCAAACTGTATATTATTGAGAAAATTTAGGAAATATTTATGCTCGGATTCCAATTTCTCATTTATCTCCAACACTTGGGCCTTGACCATTTACACAATGAAAGTCAAGGCCCTATTTTCTTCAAGATATTTTTTTATCCTTTTCCTTTCAAACTCTAGTTCCCTACTATGGGTGTCCCATTGGTTTTGTATCCTTTTCTCGAACTCAACATTCAACTCATCTCTATGTGTTTGCAATGCCTTGTTTAGCTTTTCTTTGTTGAGAGCATCATCCACTTTTGTGGCTTTCTCAAAATCTGAAGTGAGTTCATATTTTACATTTTTCAATTATGCTTCCAACTTTGCTATCCTAGTCTTGGTCATGATTAAGAAACTAGTCACTTCAAGGAAAGATGAGGCATTTAATCCTACAAAAGTATGGAAGGAAAAGGTTTCCTGGACAACATTCTCTTATGGGTCAGTCCAAACCTTCCATTATACTACTCTCCTTATAGATTACTTGGACTTGGTGGCTTGTCCTCTCTTTCTTTTGTTTGATCTTTTCTCAATTCTTTTCATTCTCTCATCATAATAATTATCTTCAATGGCTACTACAGTTCCTTAAAAATTAAGATCTTGTGAAGAGAAGGAAGAATCACCTTGGATGGCATTGATGGGAGTGTAGTCCTGTGGTGGTATGTTTACAATACCCAGATTGGGTGTTGATGGAGTTCCTGGAGTCTTGCTTTATTATTGTAATTGTTGTTGTTTCAAAAAATCTTCTTCCTTCCTTTGAGACTTGATCTCCTCGGCTAATCATTTGGACTCTACTTCATAAGCCAACCTTCTAGCGTTTGACTCATCAGCATGTCGTTAGGTTTCTTCTTCAACCTTCTTCTTTTGGAGGGAATCTTGCTATGCTTTGGTTTCATTTTCTCTTTTAATTCTTTACTCCTCGTCTTTCCTCTTCTGGTACTCTTCCTCTTATTGAAGTCTTCTTTGTTCCAACTCTTCTTCCTTCCTAGTATTTTCTTGTTATCTGATGTTCACATTTTCTTGTTCTTGCTAGAGAATTTTCTAAAATTGTTCAATTGTTACCCTTTTCATTTCTTCCTGTTCAAATTCAAGTTCTTGTTTGGTAGCATCATTGGGTAAATTTTTTAGGACCTCTTCATATAAGAGGACCCCTTAAAGCATGTCTTCTTTGAAATCAACCACATGTATGTTAGAGTGGATGAGACCAACAGACCTGACATGGATAACTGCAAGCTCATGTGAATTGTGGCATTTTGGCTCTTCTAGGAATAATCATACATATTTTAGGTAATTAGCCTCTTTTATTGCATGAGGGCCATTAGAAATGGTGTAATTCCCTATGTGGATTGGAAACATAATCTAGATTTTTTTTCTACTACTCATGAGAAGAGAGTTGACCCATGTTCTTGTGGTTTCATAGAAAATTTCTCTCATCACGAGATGGTATGGGGCAAAGAAAGGTAGAAGATGTGGGGCCCCAGTAAAACCATACACCCTAATGTATGAGTAGTATTTTCCCATGTACCTATCTTCCACCCCTTTCATTCCATTCTAGAATTTGATGGAAATTATGTCTCTAGGAAAACCAAAAAGTACAATATAGAGAGGGGCAAGGAAGTAATTACAGATGTCATAAAAATATCTATTTTAATTTATGCTCCATAATTTGGAGCAATACACATGTACATGGGGTTGGTCTTGGTCCCACCTCCACCCTAGATCAATAAATTGTATAGAGAAATAGATGGCATCAATAAGGTAGGATGATATGTAAAAAAAGGGCTTCCTCACACTTGGAATTGTTTTCATGTGTGGAAAGATGTTGAAAGCTAAGATGTCTGCCCAATTGAACACTTGTCCTATTTTGAAAATGGTATGGGCTAGAGGTAGCCAATAGATTTGAAAGTGTGTGATTTTTTCCTCTCCATATATTTGGTTATAGATAGAGACCAACATTTTCTATGGGGATTTGAATTTTTGGGTCAGGACCATCATTTGTCCCTACTTAAGAGTCTCGTCCTCATCCACCCACTAATGTTTGATCAGTTTAGTTGGGACTTTATTTCTTTGGGAGAAACCTGTCAATAATGGCTCATTAAGAGCGCACACAGGTGCGGGTAAGTGATACCTTGTGTTGATATCTTCATGCCTTAGGGATGTTATTTTTCTCATGTGCTTTCTTATGATGGTCATGGTGTTAGGGTTGAATTGCTTGAAGAACCATTGAGATTCTTCGTTCTAGGGAAAAAGATTTGGTTATGCAATGACTAGATGAATGTCTCTTTTATGAATATTCTGGTATACCTCCAAGTTTTCATCTTCTGGGGAAAAATATCTAGTATTAAAAGTTCTATAGATTTCATCGTACTCAAGGATATGGTCTTCACCGGGGTGATGGGTAGTGTCTGTCACCAAAACCTTCACTTGGCGAGAAGAGGTTTCAGGTGCAGAGGCTAACTGAAAGTAGACATAGCCCTTAGGTATTCTAGTATTATGACTCACCATAATGAGATGTTACCTAATTCATGTATCACCCAAGATAAAAGCATGAATTAATCCAGAAAGACAATGCGACAATTGTAAAGAGACAAGACATTAAATAAAAAAATGTAATACCTACAATTTAGACAGAAAATATGGTTTCATAGTATCACTGAGATAATCAAAGTATGCAAAGCATTTACCATATTACAAAACAAAATAGGTTGTAATATAAGGGTTTTGAGCCAATTCATATGTATTAAATCACCCTTAAAATTGTAATCAATCATCTATGTATGAAGGTCGATTCAAAATCAAATCACAATATATGTCATTAATGTGATTTAAGAGGGGATATTTCCCAAATATTCATATGGGAATCGAGGGAGGGACTTAAATTTAAAAACTAGCAATCGGAGTCAAATGCATTGGAGTAGGAAAGTTCAGGGGTTGTTTTCACTCCAAAGGAAAAGGATCAAGGAATATTTTGTATCTTGCCTGGGTTTGTGTGTTGATATTATAGGGGTGCATGCCTAATAGGTGTGACCATCGGATTCATATCATCATAGGTAGAAAAATCTCAAACTTCATCATACCCTGATGGCATGGTATCAAAGTAATATTCCCTATGGAATATATTTGCGTGTCGATCATGGGTAGTTAAAAAGGATTCGAGATAAGTTGTCGGACTTTATAATTCAAAGTCCAATAGAATCTGGAGGTGTTAGGACTCCTATGGAGTAGGCACCAAACGTATATTATTTTCTTCAAAAAATGATCAGTCCCGAGAAACAAGGAAAACAACTAGTCTTGAAAACGTTGTAATGAGATTTGATGACCAATCCTAATATGCCACGTCGTTAGATTATGATTACATGGGTCATATTGATCTGACAGTTTTAGTGCATGCTTGTTTTTTTCTTTACCACTTATTGGCTTCCATGTAGGATATGAGAGATACCCTATATGCATGGGCTATTGGAATGTAAGATTCAGAGATGGAATTATTCGTGAGGGAGGAAACTCCAACATAGATAATTCTGACAGAATCCTTTCCAATGTGACCATTAGAAAGGTTTCTGTCGAAATGTGATTAGTATGAAAATTATTCCTATTCCAACCAGACTTAGACTAAAGTGTGTGAGAGTGGTGAACATCAAGCAGGTTGAGTGAGAATGGCATTCAAGTTCCTGTAGAAAGTGGATGAAATGATGAATTCTTGGGAAGGAAGGTTGATTGGTGTAGCAAAGGGGACCATTGTTAACTGTCACCTGCGGATAAAAAGGGAATATTAATAGACTGTATAATCAGTAGGGACTACTTCTCCATGCCAACAAATTTTCAATAAAGTAAAGATATAGTACCTTGTATAAAATTTCATAATAGGGGAACCCATTTTAAATAAAAATGGGTTGTTTTGGGGGGGGGGCACAACAAATGGTGAATTACTGGGAAGAAAAAGTTATCTATGATCCCAAAATAAAATTATTCAGACACATCAGTGTGATATTTTGGCCTTTTTAAGGGTGTTTTAATAGTGTATAGATTATGGACCCCACACCATCTAGCCTGAGAACAAAATAGAAAGGTGACCTGTAACAAATGATCTTATGCATAATTTTTGTGAGAAATAAAGGATGTTTCATTCATTTTACATGCACAAAGGTCATACAAAAAGAGACACCATAGAGGGGTATGTTTTTATTATTTATAGATCGAAGTGTGTTCCTCATCTCTCTTTCTTGTCATTGCTTCGTGGACAACAAGCGTTCATAGCCACAAAAAATTTGCCTTGGTATTATACAAGCATGACCCTGCTGCCAACGAGCATCCATACCCTCGATGGGTTTACCTGTACTTCCCACACTATTTATAGTGATTTCAACAATAGACAACACTATCACTCTAAATAAAATATCTCTAGTACTAAGAAATAAAATAATATCTAATATAATCAGTATAATACGAGGTAAGAGATATAATATTCTCTCGAGAATAAAGAATAAGTATAATACTCTATTTGTTCAGAGAAGGAACAATGTGAGGGTGCACCAGATCTCAAAAAACACTTATCATTTGACCTTTTCATTTAGACATGTACATCCTTGAAATCACAAGAGGAAATGTAATACATCCCGGTAGGAGATCCCAATAAAAGTGAATGGAGGTAGTCGGTGCTTAGCTTATTGTTGAATAATTATGTATATAACACAATAAAAAATGTGTTACTTCCTATGTTAGGAAAGGAATATGAGGAGAGGGAAATCTCCACCGTATGTTGGAGCCAGGGAAAGAGAAAGAATAAGAGTGAAGAACCCCCCCCCAACCCAATAAGTAACTTAGGAAGATTCGAATATAGAAAGGATTTCTCTACCATCCACCTATAGATATTTAACATGTGTTCTATTCCAAAGCTCATACAGACACCAAGTGCCCACCCATGCTAGAGTAAGTCAATACCTCATTCTGATATGGCCCTGGTGTCACTGTGACATATAAACTAATCCCCAGGAGCTCACTCCTTCCACCCAACCCGGATTGTTCAGGCAGGGATTTCTCAAGTGGGATAGAGAGGATTTATGGAGAGGTCGAGGTTGGGATAAGGTTATTCATTTTTTAGATAGTTTTCTATATGGTTCTAACCCTAGACTATCCTACCCACCCATATGCTATATATGTTTCTTATAAATGGAGGGTCAATTTTTTTTCTCAATTCATCATAGGAGGCGCAGGAGGTGAGAGAAAACATGTTCACTATAGAGTGTAGTATATGAGTAAGCACAGCCTTCTGCCAACCGGGAGTCTTCTTCGAAGAGTGAGATCCAAAAGCCTTCAGCCTTTTTCCAGTCACCTTTTGACAGAAACCTTGAACTAGGAATAGAAGCCAAGAGCCTTTTTCCTTTTTAACATTGAGCCTTGAGCCTTTCCTTTTAGCCTTCATCCTAAACCAGTACCCATAAATAATCCATGTGCCTTTCACCTTTTTCCAGAAGCCTTAATCCTTCAACACCAGCCTCACAAAGTCCACCAACATCAACCACACCTACAACAGGGAGGGGCTATATAGAACCATTCAGGGAGGTAGATGTGTTCATCCAAGTTATTTAGAGATTAACGGCCTACCAGGTTAGGTTCGGGGCAGGCACTCAGTTTGCTTGGATATAAAATATAGACAACCTTCTCATTTGACATTTTGCCTTATTCAAAACCTCGTTTTTATTGGGTACAAGCCTAAATCCTCATTCAGGCACATAAAGTGATTTTTTTATTAATGAGGAATGCCATTTCATCATGTTTCTCTATAGCAGGTAGGATGGAATCATTTGCTTTGAGGTTGAGAGCCTTTCTTGATGTCTTTATTTTTGCAACATGGGTGAATAGGAAGTGGGGTGACATGAGAGTTACTTTGATATGCTAGTATTAATCAGTTGTTTATTCTCGTGGGTTCATCCACTTGGGTCACAAATGAATTTAGAATTTAGGGTATTCAAGGAAGTATCACTGGAATTATGTAGAAGACACCTGAAACTAGGACCTCTCCTTAAATTGAGTCTAAAAAGGCATAGTATGAGAGTGGTCGCACAGTTAAGGATAATTTTTATGGGTTGCCTAATGATTTAAATTGATAGGTTTGAAGCTTCCTTTTTGCATAGATGAAGATTTTCCTCTTTTCTATACAACCATTAGCCATCAAGATAAGTATTGGTCACAAGGTAAATTGATTGGATTAATATGAAAATGCATTCGCATAGGGAATTGCATTAACTTAATTAGCAGTATTGGGTTTCTATATTGAAAGATATTTATTGGTTAGGGATGGTTAAAAACACATTATTCTGAATTGAAAAGGGATAAAAGGGAAATTTCAAACAAACGTTAGGAGAAAACAAAATAAATAAAAGGATGAATGAAATAAGGATTGCAGGATAAGAAAAGGAAAGTTCAGAAAACCTACTATGTACAAGACTAAATTACCAAATGTAATCAGGAGAAGTATCTTTTGAGAATTTGACCATTGACAGGGAGCTACTCCTCGCCTCCCTCCAATGTTCTGAGTTTAAATGTTCCAGGACCAAATTTTTGGTGAAATAGATATGGGCCTAGCCACAACTTTTGGAACTTTGTATGTCGACCTTTAAGCTCATTCTCTTTGTCTCATTTAAGAACAAGATCTCCCTCTTGAAAATATTTATTTCCCATAGATTATTTATCAAACCACTTTTTAATCACTTCTTGATGTCACATTAAATTTATTTTGGTTGTTTCCCTCTCTTCTTCCAGTTTCAACAGCATGCTCAACCTATCTTGCATTACAGGGCATGTTTCATATTGGACAGATTAAGCAAGTTGTAGGGATGGCATGAAGGTATGATTAGGCAAAGTTTCCTCATGTCCATAGACTATAAATAAGGGATAATTACCAATAGAGGTGTTGGGTGTTACTTTGTCATCCCAAAGGACATTATGGAGGGATAGATGCCAATTCCTTTGATGATCGTTAACAATTTTCTTTAGGATTTTGATCAGGTTTTTATTTGTTGACTCAACCAACCCATTCCCATGTGGATAGTATTTTGCATAATATTTAACTTTAATGTTTCATTCAAGAGAATATTCAGTTAAACTAAGAGAAGAAAAATACTTGGCATTATAAAAAACTAAAGATTCAGGGACTCCAAATCTAGTGATAGTATGAGATTCAACTAATAATGTCACCGGGTTGTCGTTGATTTTATTCAAGGGAACTACTTCTATCCATATGGTTAAATAATTTGTTGCTATCAAAATATATTTTTGTAGCTGAGAGGAGTTGGGGTTAATTTCCCCTATCATGTATAGAACCCATTGTTGAAAAGGGTGTTCTATAATCAAGATTTGCAGGGGGGAGGCAACTGTCCTTTCTCTCCCAACTGACTTTTGGTATTCTATAGATTTCCTTTCATATGTGTGAGAATCTTTGAATGGAGTAGGACAATAATAGCCTGCCCTGATAATATTCTAAGCAGTGGTGTCACCTATGAAATTCCCGCCAGTCGAGGCATCATGAAGTTCATATAGAACATTTTCTGCATCTCTCTTCTCAATATCTCAGGAAAACGCCATCATAATCATTTTTTCATAACATTCCTTAAATGATTTGATATTGAGTTGATTTGAATCTAAGAGTCTTTTCTTCTTAGGTTCTAGATAATGTGGGGTTGACCCATGTGTTAGATAATATTTCATTTCATAATACCATTGATCTAAGTTAACATGGATGTAGAACATTTCTCTTTAAAGAAGCTCTTGGTCTTGATACAAGGAATCTTCATGTACTTCATCGCTTGTCGATTCAGTCACCGGTTTACATAACCCCTGACCCTTAACAATTTTTCCAGGCCTAATCTCCAGGTCATATTATTGTAGGGTTGTTATCCAATTAGACCTTTTCTCTCTGAGATATTTTTGTACCAAGAGGTTTATTCCAACAGGATATGGGACAATGAACTTAGTCCTTGACTTGATCAAGTAAGGCCTGAAGTGTTTTACATCTTTGAATATAATGTAGGCCTACTTGTCTACTTCTAGGTAATTCAATTATGTTCCCTGTAAACCTTAACTCTTAAAATCCACGGGGAATTCATCACCTTCTTGATTCTCCTAAGTTAGAACAATTACAAATTCAATGTCTAATGCGAAAGTACAAAGAATAAACTCTCGACTTAAATATGGGCTTAAAAGTGTAGGAGCTTGCGCTATTTTTTCTTTAATTTTATCAAAAGATTCTTTTTGTTTAGAACCCCATTTGAATTATGAATTTCTATTTATCATGTCTTGCAGGGGTTTATTGTTTCTGCGAAGCTAGGGACAAATATTCTCACAAAATTTATTCTCCCCAAGAAGGACTACATAGAGTTTTTGTTATGGGGAGGAGGGATCTTGGAAATAGTTTTAGTCCTTTCAAGTTCAATTTTCATACCATGTTTTGAAACTATGAACACTAGTAGCCTTCCCTCATCGACTGCAAATGTAGATTGTTTGGGGTTGAGGGAGATACCATACATCTTGCACCTATTGAATACTCTCCTCAAATGGGTTATATGGTATTTTTTATCCCTAGAGAATATAGTAGCATCATCTAGATACACCACAACACACTCTCCAAGTAGGCCTCTAAAGGAAATATCCATTTCTCTTTGGAAAGTTTCTCCGGTGTTTATCAAACCGAATGACATATTCATGTAAGAATACATTCCCCATTTTGTCCAAAAGGCAGTCTTCAATTGATCATCATGGGAATCTAGGACTTGATTATATCCAGAAAAACCATCTAAAAGGGAGAGCATTTCAAAGCCTGATACACATTGCAAAATTTTTTCCATAGGGGGCACTGGGTAGTTGTCTTTCTCTGAGGCTCTGTTCACATTCCTGAAGCCAATACATATCCTTATATCTCCATTATTTTTCCTCATTGGTACCAAGTTATAAATCCATTGAATATGTCTGACTGGGAATATAATCTTAGCAGTGAACAACTTATTCAACTCAGCTTTGACCTAAGGTTCAAGATTGGGATGCATCTTCCTCATATTTTGTTGAAATTTTTTTGTTTGAAGCTTCATTGGAAAACATGTTGTATGATTTTTGTGTCATACATCTTGAGGTCTTCATATGTCCATGCAAATATGTCTTTATATTCCTTGAATAGATTGATGTAAGCTTGATTTTATTCAAGAGAACAACTCTTTCCAAAGTTGATATTTTGAGGTGTAGTTCTTATTCCCATATTTACCACTTCAAACTGCGTTGATGAGTTGTTGGTTTTGCAGTTTGTTTATGTCTTGAACTTATCTTGGAGATCATAAAGCTTCTCCAGTCATACTACATTCTAGGGGATATTGTTGGTTGAACCAGATTGATTTGTTGGTTGAAATTGATCATTGTCATCGGTGTTCATCGTTTGATCGTGTTGACCTTAATCGATAACAAAGTATTTGAATGTGTCTTTGAGGTCCAAAAATCTAATAATTTTTTGATCATTGATCTGAGATATTTTATCCAATGACTATAACATGAATTGCATTAAAGAGCATGGACAAATCATATGTGCAACACACATGAAGAAAGAATACACATGAATAAATGACAAGAAGAATAATTGCATCAAACTTGATAATGGAGTTCATCCCAAATATGGACTACATCTCTGGGCCCACTTCTCAGTGGAGAGGCCTTTATATTATCTCAACAAAATTTTGGCAAAATGCATGGAAATACCTCAATTATGGTGATGCCCTAAAAATACACTACTTAGATCCAAATTCTAAATGCACCGGTGGAATCAGCTCGAACAATTGTGCAACAATAACTATAATTTCATAAAATTATGTCACTGCCACTTCTGGGCTCCTCCTGGGATCCATGCCTTGAAATGTGTGCCACAATAGTCTCCTCTATGGATTAATTACAGGATTTGCGTAGAATTTTGTACCCTGTACAGGCCCCACGGATCCTCCTCCAACTAGATCCGCACGTGGGTTTAAATATATTTTTGTTGGGTGGATATACCAACATGCCCATTGACCCGTTGGTAATGGTGTGTATTAATAGTGGGTAGAGTCGGGGTCAAACCCATGGGCTTCCACTATAGCCTATTGTTATAATGACATATATATATCATATGGTCCATAATCCTTTGGTTTTTTCGGGTGCCAAAATCAAATGATCAGGTTCCATTGGTTGGTCGTCGTCTTGTCTGACCACTGGATCTGACATCGGTCAGTTGGGTGCTCCTTTTTTTAATTTTGATTTTTTGGATCCTAGCCATCACTGGGTATCCAAGGGGTGCCACGTGGCACCCCTTAATTGGGCCATGTGGCACACTCTGATTGGCTTCCATCCTTCCAACTGTGCCACTACATGTCGCCCTCCCATGTTGTCATGTGTCATAGCATGTGTTGCATTATGACTGGGCCACATGGTGGCCTCTAGGTGGTGCCACGTGGTGCCTCCTGGGATTGCGACATGGAATGTTTCCATTGGGCCATTTGGAAGCCCAAAAATTCCAAAACAAGTGACACATGGAATGCCCTGGGGTTTCCATGTGTCCCTCCTGACATCAGTAGTACAGACTGTCAGTGCCCCCAATTCACATGTTTACCTAAAATTTCAGATGGACATAAATTTTCCATACGAATTTAGATTGAGGTGTCATTTACGCCGTTGGAAAGCTCTCGTCAAGCTCTATGAATTGGTGTCATTTTTTATGAGATTTGAGGACTTTGACTTTTTATCCTTTTTGGATCCTTTGGGATCATTCCTCCCCAGTAAGAAGATTTTGGACCACCAAAATCCTTATCAATCAACAAATAGGTGAGGGAATCGTTACCTCACTTTCCCCTTCCCGATCCATCATTCATTTCTTGGATGTGTGCCTTTAAGGCCCACTTGAAGATATTCAACATCACCCCTGTGTGAAGTCCTTGTCCTTCTATTCGGGATGATATCTTCCTTCAAATAATTCAAGTAATCAGGTGCAAACTCATCAAATGAAGGGACTAAAATGCTCTCTCCCTGATCCATGATCATAGGAGGCACATAAATTTTCATTTTCTCTACATTCACACCTAAGTACATCTGCATATATGGTGGTCGATCTAGGCAGAAATAATTTGTGCCAATATTTTTTAAGATGGTGAAATGTCCATATCAGATGGGATTGAGCTTCTTTCCTTCACCCTTCCACCTATATTTTCTAATGTGAAACCATACTTGATCTCCTTCTTGGAATTGATGATCTACCCAGTGCTTGTCATGCCTTGTCTTATACTGGGCTTGGATCTTTTCCAATTGTTCCTAGGTTGTCTAGTGTACCTATTGAATCCTCTCGATGAACTTGCAGGATTTGTCTTCATCTCTTTGTTCATTTGAGTTGATATATTTCCCAAATGTAAATTCCAAGGGAGTATTAGGTAGATACCCAAAACATATCTCAAATGGTGAAATCTGGGTGGAAGAGTGAAATGCTTTGTTGTAGGCATGATGGACATAGTGCAGTTGTTCATCCCAAAGTTTAGGATGCTTGTTTAAGTACCCTTGAAGAAAATGAACCACTATTTTTTTGACCACCTCAGTCTGTTCATCGGTCTGTGGATAAAAATCAATGCTCCTCTTCAACTTGGTGTCCATGAGATTCCATAAAATTTTCCAAAATTCCCCTAAAAATTGAGAATCGCAATCAGAGATGATGGATGTGGGAAACCCAAAATGAACCCATACATGTTGGAAGAACAAGTGATAAGCTTTCTCAGCTGTGACATATTGTTTACATGGCATCAATATATACATCTTTCTAAACCTATCCACTACCACATGCACGTATTCATGACCCCTCCTAGACATAGGTAACCCCCCTACAAAATTCATTGAGATTCTCTCCCAAGGATGAGAAGGAACAGGAAGTAGTGTGTACAACCCCAATTTTCTATTAGTGGGATTACAAGTTGAGAAAAACACACACCCCTTTACATATTTGGTTACAATTTCTTTCATTAGAGGCCAATAACAAAACCTTTGCAAATGTGCTCCAGTCTTTCCTACCCCAAAATGCCCAGATATTAGATAAGTGTAATCTTCCATGATTGCATGCATTCTTTCATTTGTAGGAATACAAAGCATTCTCAAATGGTAGAGTAGTTTATCCTGCAAATGAAAATTCTCCACCTGCAAACCATGGGTTAGCCTCTCATATATATCTTTCAAATATTCATCAATAATATATTGTTCAATATAAATGACATGATCTAAGGAAGCATTTTTCAAAACAATAGATGCAGAAATGGGAGGTCGAGAAAGCATATTCATAAATTTGTTGTTTATGCCTTTCTTGTATCTGATAAATAGATGGAACTGTTGCAAGAATCCAATCAACCTGTAGTGTCTTGACTGTTGTAGCTTTCTTTGTTCCTAGAGGTACTATAAGGGTTGGTGATGAATGTGTATGATCGTTTCCTTCCCCATCAAGTAGTGTTTTCATTTCTTCACACTTTGTACCAATGCATACAATTCTTTGTCATATGTAGGATAATTACAAACAACCTTAGAAAAAGTTTCAGAATGAAAAAAAATGGGATTAGTTGTTGCATAAGGACTGCTCCCATGGCATATTCACTGGCATCGGTCTCAATCTTAAACAATTTTTGTAGGTCAAGTAGAGATAGCATTGGTGTGGTGCTGATATTTTCCTTCAAAGTGTCGAAGGATTTCTGGTGTCTTCCTCCCCACTGGAAAACTTGCTTCACACTAGTTAAGGCATGCAAAGGAGATGCAATATAGGAGAAGTTATAAATGAACTTCCTCTAGTATTGAAATTCCCCTAAGAAGCTCCTAAATTTTGTAGTTGAAGTTGGCTTAGGTCAATTTACAATAACTTCAACTTTGGAGGGATCTATCTTTAGTTGAACACCTACTACAATATGACCCACGTAAACCAATGAGGTTTTTCCAAAGCCACTCTTTGACAATTTTATATATAAATTTTCTCTTTTAAGGACATCCAATTATTTCTTTACATGCATTACATGTTCATCCCAAGTCCTATTGAATACAAGAATGTCATCTAAGTATACAATCACAAAGTCATCTATGAAAGGCCTAAAAACATCATTCATAACACGCATGAATGTCATTGGGGCATTACAAAGCCCAAATGGCATTACCAACCATTCAAATACATCATGTTTTGTCTTGAAGGAAGTCTTCCACACGTCGCCTTCTACAACTCTAACTTGGTGGTAACCGCTCCTCAAATCCAACTTAGTGAAGTACATTGCATTCTTCATCTGATCTAGCAAGTCATCTATATGAGGCACGGGGTAACGGTTCTTCACTGTTATTTTGTTGAGTGCTCGAAAATCCACGCACATCCTCCATGTTCCATCCTTCTTTGGCACCATCACTATAGGAGAGCCATAAGGAGAAGAGCTTGTTCTGATGACCCCTCTTTCAAGCAAGTCCTACACCTACTTCTTGATCTCCTCATTCTCGAGCACAAACATCTTGTACATGCCAATGTTTGGTAAGGAAACATCTTGGTGCAACTATATTTCATGTTGGATCCTCTCTTGGGAGGCAATCCTTTTGGATCCTTAAAAACTTCATTATCAAAAAAATAAAATCAATCATTTTATCTCTATGAGAAGGATCACAGTAATCAAAAGCATTAGATTTATCAGGATATTTTTCCTTCTAAACCATAAGCACAAATTTCTTGCTATCATTAATGGCTCTCGTCATCTGTCCTACACTAACAAGATTTAAGTTCTTCATATTGTGGGCTCTACCAATACATTCCACACCACCTTTTGTGAGATGGTATTTTTTCTCTTGCCGAAATAATATAACATTCCCATAATACAAATAGGGACTTCCCAAGATAATGCAACAGATATCAAGCGGGACTACATCAATATCAACCTCATCTACCAATTTTGAAGCAATAACAAATTTCAATCTACACTTCCTGGTAACTTGAAGTTTTTCATTGTCACATACCCAACCAAGAGGGTAAGGTTTTGGATGAGGTATTGTCTCTAAGCCCAACTTTTTAACAATCATTTCAGATATCAAATTAACTTGAGAACCCAGATCAAACAAATTATCTGCTTTAGTATGTTTGGTTACTACTCTGATGTGAAAAAGTTCACTTTTCTTCTTTTCATTTTCAGGAGATGAAATTGTAGAAATTGAACTAGCATGAGAGGTAACTTTACCTTGTACTATAATTGTTGTGATTTTCATTTCATTACCTGAATCATAACCTAGGTCTTGTTTCACTGTAGAAAAACTTTTCTACTTCCTTTTTCCACCAAATTTCTTAGGTTTAAGCTCAGGATGTAGTATACAATAGTGATTATCATCATGTCCATCTACTTTGCAATGAGTGCAAGAGGGATTTCCTTCCTCTTTCTTTGTTGTAGCTATCTTCTTTCCCTTTCCTTTCCCTTTCCTTTCCCTCTGAAATTGTTGTTTTGGAACTTGGAAGGCTTCTTTGTGTGATCTTCTTGTACATAATTTCCCCTTCTTTCAAGATGAGTTGCTTGCACACACACTTCATATAAATTAATGGGATTAAAAAACAACAATGTGTGACGAATGTAACTGTGAAGTGCACCAATATATTTCATCAAAGTATCTGGAGAGTCTAAAGGAATATTCAAAGCAAGTGCCTTTTTCCTAAATTATTCTGTGAAACTATGAACATTCTAACCTTTGCCCTATCTCAAATTTTTCCATCCCGTCGTGGATTTTTGTACATAACTCAATGGGTATGATTTATTTCTCAATGTAAAAGTAAATTCATACCATGAAGAAAGGATTTTACCATTATGCTCGCTACCTTTCTGAATTTTACTCTCCCACCATACCAGGGATGTGACTTCCAGCCGAAGAGAAGCCAATTTGATCTTCACCTCTTCCTCTTTGATCTGTTTTACATGGAAGTAAACCTCAATTTTTCTAATCCAATTTTTCAACTTATTTGCATTAGCTTCTCCATTAAACATGGGAAAAATAAAATTGACATATGGTTTCAATACTGGTTTTTTAAAAACATTTTTCTGGTTATAATTAGAATGATGAGAATGAGAGGAAGAAGAAGAGCTTGAACTTGAACATGAATATGGAAGATTAGGAGGGTCTCCTCCAATTCCTTGGTTCATTGAAGCATTATCCTCTATTTTATCTTCCTTCTTATTTTCCTTCTTTTCCACTCTCTTTTCATAATCTACAAACAATTTTTCTACCATATCTAACATTCGGTACAAAGCCTAGTGAAAATTCTTCTCATACTTTGTACGAATTTCTTCATCCCCCATTTTCTTTATTCGAGTTTCACGTCCAATCTCTAGGTTGAAAGTCTTAATTTTTTCTTCACCCTCTTTGAGTTTGGCCCTAGTAAGCATTCACACTCACAATTCAATTCAAAGAACACTGCTCTAATACCAACATGATATTTGATCTTTTATTCGATGATTATAACATGAATTGCATTAAAGAGCATGGACAAATAATATTTGCAGCATACGTGAAGAAAGCATACACATGAATAAATGAAAAGAAGAATTATTGCACCAGACTTGATAATGGAGTTTGTCCCAAAGATGGACTACATATCCAGGCCCACTTCTCAGTGGAGAGGCCTTTATATTGTCTCAACAAACTTTTGGAAAATCACATGGAAATACCTTAATTATGGTGATGCCTTGGAAATATGCTAATTGGATCCAAATTTTGATTGCACCAATGGAATCAGCTCAAAACATCATGCAAAAATGATTGTACTTTCATAAAATTTGGTCACTATCACTTATGGGCTCCTCCTGGGCTCCCTACCTCAAAATTTGTGCTACAACAATATCCTCTCTGCATTAATTGCATACTCTGCATATAATTTTGTGCTATGTACGAGCCCCACAGGTCCTCCTCCAACTAGCTCCAAACAGGGGTTTAAATATATTTTTGTTAGGCAGATGTACCAACAAGGTTGTTTGCCCATTGTTAACTTTGTGTATTAATAGTGGGGAGACCTGGGGTCAAACCCGTGGGCTCCCACTATATCCTTTTGTTATAATGACATATATATATCATATGGTCCATATTTCGTTGGTTTTGCTGGGAGACAAAATTAAATGTTTCAGTTTCATTGGTTGGTCACCAACTATCCGGCCGCTGGATCTGGCACCGACCGGTCCGATGGTCCTTTTTTTAATTTTGATTTTTCAGATCCTATCCCTCATTGGGAATCCAAGGGTGCCATGTGGCACCTCCTGATTGGTCCACGTGGCACACCCTGATTGCTTGTCATCCTTACAATTGTGCCACTATGTGTCACCCTCTTGTGTTGTTGTGTCTCAGAACACATGTTGCATTGTGATTGGGCCATGTGGCGGCATTTGGGTGGTGCCACGTGGAGCCTCCTGGGATTTCCACATGACACATTTCCATTGGGCCATTTGGAAACCCGAAAATGACAAAAATAGGTCACACATGGCATGCCCTGGGGCAACCACATGTCCCTGTTGACATCAGTAGTACTGACTATCAATGCCCTCAATTTTGCATGTTTGCCGAAAATTTCATATGGTCATAACGTTTCCATACGAACTTGGATTGAGGTGTCATTTGCACCATTGGAAATCTCTCTTTGATCTCTACGAATTGGTGTCGTGTTTTCTAAGATTTGAGGACTTTGAAATTCTATCCTTTTTGGATCCTTTTAGATCAATCATCGTCAAAGACTCTCCAACTAGTGTTGTTTTATGGAATTGAAGGCATGTACAAAATTTCAACAGAAAAAGTGTTAGGCATGAATCCATCCAAAGGTATTAATCTAGATGAAACATTCGCTAGTAATCGAACATCACAGTTAAGTGAACGAGGAACAAAACTAATATTAAATGCAACAAAAGACTTGATTATTTCCCATACCTCTAACTGATAATGTTTTAGATTACTTGAAATACAATGGATGGTGTTCCTTATATGTCTTATGACAATTTCAGAATCACCAAATACCTTAATTTTCTTTGCTTTCAAGTCTACTTCCTTTTTAAATACTTGTAATAAAGATTCATATTTGGCAGTATTGTTTGTGCATTAGAATTCTAGTCTATATGTAATTAATGTTTTCTTTCCTTTTGGATATTTGAGTATGAAACCAACACCTGCACCTTATAAAGATTTTGATCCATCAAAAAATAACGTCCACATATGAGGATCTCTCCTTTTGGGTTCAATAATATATTTCGAGTTTTCAAACATTTTACGATTACTGGGGTTAGTAGAGTTAATGAGCATCTCTAATCTATCTTTAGGAATAATGTTATAATGTATAGTAGAAGTAACGTTAGTCTGATCTACTATATTACAGTTGGGCTCGATAATCTGAGTGCAATGAAGGATTCAGATTGTATATTAGATTTCACAAAAGAAGATATTTCAGATGTGTAGTTCCCAAAAAGTGTGTCATACGAATAATCTCCTAGAATTGAATTGTTGAACACCACAGGATCATTTGGGTCGTTCAAATCAGTTACTACATGCTTCATGTATTTCTCTCTATCGATTTTTCTCTGATTAAGTTTTCCATTGAAAGGGAGCCATAAATGTGACCAATCAATAGAAAAATATGCATTCAGCATAGCAGACCAATCTCTACTTAACAACATTCCATAATTATCAGGTATGTCCACAACAATAATTTCAATAGTTTGATGAATTTTAGTATTAGCAGACATTCTGATCAAAACATTATTTAGTTCCCCAATAAATTTGACTCTAGTTCTATCCAACTGTTTAATTTTAATTTCAGAAGCCTCGGGTTTGAAATTAATCTTTTCACACACTTTAAGAGGCATAACATTTGAATAGGCTCTAGACTATACCATGCAGTTATGAACATTTCTATTAAAATTTTCAAAAGTAATGAGGAAAGGTGGGGTAGTGGATCTTGACCTCTGTCCAGTTAAGGATGCATTTGTAGCTACCTAAATCTTAGATGAAGTATCTTTGCTAGATGGGTTTGTTTTGGTTGTTCCTTTTTTTCGTTCCTGCATTTATTTCTTTAATGCGAGAGGAAGACTTTCCCTGTAGAGTTTTAATGAAATTTTCTTGAATTTGTGGGATTTTCATAAGCTCAAACTGAGAGATGTTGGCTTCAATTTTCTTCAGATCTTTCGGGAAATCATATTCCAATTTTGTTGGGTTCATAGATGAAACATTTTTATTCATTGTTTGGTCGACTGTTTTGTGGTTAGAAGGTGTTGTTTTGGGAAGATTAGGAGGAGTCGTTTTGGCTAGAGAAGAGGCTTGTTTGGTACTATAAGCGATAGGTACAATTGTATAAGAAGTGTTTGGGGTGTGAGAAGAGGTGTTTTTTCTTGCACTTATAGTAGTTTCAACATTTTGGGACATGTGTACTACTTCCTTTGTCTCTTCTTCCTCCCCACCATAAGCAATATCCAAAAAAGAATTCAATTGTTGTTCTTCAGTCTCTTGTGACTCTTGGGGTTGTTCTTGTTGTTCCTGATTTTTCTCATCCTTGACTTCGGTCATATATTTTGTTGCCCAGGTTTGTAAGGCTTGGACAATATCCTCCATGTTAATACCATATGTTCGAGAAGGGTTGGTTTTATTGGTTGGGGGAGTGTTTTTATCTTTCTTGGGAGGAAATCTAAAAAAAATCTTATGTCTAGAAGATCCTTCTCTGGCACTCTTCTTCAAATCTATCAGCTCATTGGAGAGTTTCTTAGCAATCCTCTGAAGAGATTTAATTTCCATGGAATCATAATTCTTCTTCTCTTCTAGGGGTTTGTATCAGCTTTTTTACTTTTACCTTTATCTTTGGATGATTCTACTCCAGGATTTTCTTTTAAACTCATCATGTTCTTTTAAAATTTAATGGATTCCAGGAAGGCTTCTTCAAGGGTGTCTTTCTCAGCATTCTTAACAAACATTTCCATGGACATAGGTAGACTAGAGGCATAGAATTCAATATAAATTCCTTTAACAAATTTGGAGGCTCATGGGATATGTCTCAGTAGAGTAAGGAAGATTTGGTTGTAATCATTCACATGTTCCTTAGAATCCATTTTGACTCTTGACATTTCTAGGAATATAGTTGTTGGCGTCTTATTTTCTCCAAAATTCATAAGGAATATAGTTTCAAACATTCTCCAGTCAGTGATGGATGCTTCCTCTAAATATAAGAACCATGTAGAGGCCATGTTTTCAAATGTGAGTGGGAAAAATCGATAGCCGAAATATTTTTGTTGAATGCTTTGGAGTGTTATGGAAAGAAGGAATTTATTAATGTCGTCTTCAGCCGAATCTTTTCTGTCAAGGTCAAATTTTGGTAAAAAAAATATCTAGATGTTTGGGCATGTCATGCATAATTCCTAGTACAACAAATGCATTAGGAACCAACCAATGTTAATATGGAGGGGGTTTTTATTAGCATTATCCTTCACCATGTTTGGAGGTTCGTACAAGATTATCTGAAGTGGGTTGGTTTTAGGGTCACTTGTGTTTTCCTCTTCTTATTCAGATTCTTCTTGTGAATTGTTCCTTGGTGTGTAAGGTGGGGATTCAGGAGGAGAGGGAGGTATGCCCCCAAAACCACCAAAAAGTATGTAACATTCAAGGTCAAAACCATAGGTCTCTTCAAATCCTGGTGTGTCTTAAGGGATGTGATATCTCGGGGTTCCAATAGAAGGGTTTTCTTCCTTCACATAGGAATCGGTGAAGAAGGGGTCTTCACTACGAGTACCTTCCTCAAATTGAGGTAGTGAATAGTCAATGGGAGGTTGTATTGCCTGTCTACTCAGTTGTCTAGTTAAGGCGCGGTTCACATGCTCCAGGTATTTCCTCATAATGGTGTTAACCTCTGGGAGGGTTAATATGTGGGGTTGAGGTGAAGAAAACACGGACTTGGGATGAGTGGAAACACGTTGAGTACTAGAATGAGTTGGTGTATTCACAACATACGATGATGGAAGTGTTGGATTACTAAGAGGGGGGGTGAATCAATAATAGAGAAATTTAATACTTTTTCACCATAAAATGAAAGTGTTATATCAATGTAGCATTATCATCCAATAGTTACAGAGTAAATAAACAATGAACAAATGAGCAATCAAACACATACAAAGTACACCAGTGTTTTACGTGGAAACCCAAAGCGGGAGAAAACCACATAATGATTTTTCTTATATGTCTTTTAGAATTACATTCATTGGAAGCACCAACTTCCTTTGTTTTCCAGCTGCAACTGGAAGGAGGCTCCAATCCCCTAGTTTCTCAGGCTACAACCTAAAGGAAACTCCAAATCCCCAATTCTCTGGCTACAACCCCCTAGTTTCTCAAGCTACAACCTGAGGGAAGCTCCAACTCCCTAATTCTCTGGCTACAACCCCCTATGTTCTCCATCTATAACCGGAAGGTGTCTACAACCACTTGTCCTTGCCCCATCCAACCGCCCTGTCGTAGAAGTAGAATAATCAAACCACTGTCACACTATCACTGTGAGATATACTGATATAAACCTATACCAATCAACCTGTAATCAACATGTAACAACATGTACCAATAACATGTTCTAACATGTACCATACAACAACCTGTACTTCAACCTTTACCATAAATAAACGCATCAACCATGCACCAAAACTGTACAAATAACCTGTCACAATAACCTGTCCAAACAACATGTAATCAACATGTACCATAAACAAGTGCATCAACCATGCGCCAACCTGTATCTCAACCTTTACCATCAATGAGTGCATCAACCATGCACCAAATATGTATCAATCATGCATCAAATACACATAAACTATGACTCATCAAGATGTACCGACATCATCAACTATACGCCTCATGCATGTGCCAACTCATCAACTATTTGTCTCAACCATGTACCCAACATATACCTCAACCATATACCAATATAACCATCAAAATTTCTCTAGAAATAAATCATGTTATCGATAACTAAATACCATAAACCCTTACATCAAACCATGTGCCATAACCTCACTTTTATGTAGCCTCAAGGATGTCTCATTCATAAGCCAATCATATACCAATACCACTAACAAGTGTCTCTCACAATGCACCACAAGATATGCCAATAAATCAAACTAAGTGCACTGACAATATACTTCAATAGATCTAACTCAAAACCATTCTACAACAAGCCCTAAACTTCCAAGAGGGAATCCAATAGATTTACAAGGAAAGCCCTCAACTAGATTCATAAGTTCAACACTACACATATGAAAACCATACATTTTTCTTCTTGTAGCGTTCTCCTGCCGTGATTTTTCTGCCGCACTTTTTCTTCCATGGTTTTTCTATCGCACCTTTCCTGCTGCAATTTTCCTGCTGCACTTTTTCTGCCACAGTTTTTCTGCCGCACTTTTCCTGTCGTGATTTTTTTGCCGCACTTTTTCTGTCGCACTTTTCCTACCACGATTTTCCTGCCGCACTTTTTCTGCCACACTTTTCCTGTTGCGATTTTCTTGCCGCACTTTTCTACCGTAGTTTTCCTACCGTGATTTTTCTACAACACTTTTTTTTGCCGCAATTTTTCTACCGCACTTTTTCTATCGCACTTTTCTTTATCAATAATACCTACCCAAATAACCTTTCACAAAAAATTTATTCAATGATATTCAATAGGTGATTAAATGAGAGACCTTTGCCTCTTATTTATAATTTCATGTAGCTTCCTCAAGGGGTTACCTTCTAACCATCTTAACCCACTTTCCTTATTTTAGGGCTAACCCACTTCTAACCACTTGTCCACTTAGTAATTTCTCCATTAAATTTATTATTTAAATAATTTATTTTGTATCCACTTTGACATATAGTACACTCATCACTTCACTTTAGTATTTACCTTCTAACCATCTTAAAAGACTTTCCTTATTTTAGGGTTAACCCACTTCTAACCACTTGTCCACTTACTAATTTCTCCATTAAATTTATTATTTAAATAATTTCTTTTGCATCCACTTTGACTTATAGTACACTCATCACTTCACTTTATTATTTAAATAATTTCTTCTTTGCAACCACTTTGACTACTTTGACCTTTTGGGGCTTCTAGATGACTCATGAGGGTTCTTCAACTTCACATGGCCATAACTCTCTAACCGTGAGGAGTTATGTGACATTCCACATACCATCGGAAGTGACATGACATGTACTATCCATATAGAATAGTATTACCTTAAAATAAATTAAAACTCATACCATTATACATCAAACAAACTTGGGTCCATTACCAAAACCTTTGTGCTACCGGAATTCACTATCAAACTTTCTTCAAGAGTTGACATCAATGACAACCAACCCAAATAATCAAAAATCTCCCCCTTTGGCATTGATGGAAACACTTTGATGCAATATTGAATTCATATCACTCATTCTCCCCCTGTGACCATCGCTCCCCCTGGAACCATGCCTCTGTGCTCTTTATCCAAGCATTTACCTTTGCATATGATAAATCTCTCCCCCTTTGTCATCAATGAAAAAGGTATATTTCCATTCGGGGATGCTCCCCCTAACTAAAATCTTCCTGAAATTGATCTCGCAGCCTGAACTGTCCTCTTTATGGTGCTTCCTCATGTAAATATAATACATATAAGATAAGCATTCGAAAGCATTCATTTTGGAGTAGAAATTACTCTGAGTCTCTGGCGAAGATACTCAAAGGATTCCCATGGAAGCGGTTTTGTAAAGATTTTTGCAACTTGTTATTTGTGCCCACATATTCAACTTTGATGTTCTTCTTTCCAATCGGTTCCCGTAGAAAGTGATACTTGATTGGAATGTGATTCATCTTGGAGTGCATCACAGGGTTCTTTGAGATATTGATGGTGCTTTTATTATCACAATAGATTGGAATGGGCTCATCATACTCAACTTGTATATATGTCATAGTTTGTTTCATCCATAGAACCTATGTACAACATCCTGCTACTACAATATACTCTGCTTCGGTTGTATATAAATATATTCATGATTATTTCTTTCTTAGCCATGATACTAAACATTCACCCAAGTAGAATATTTCTCCACTGGTGCTTTTTCAGTCATCAATACAACCTGCCCAATCTGCATATGTGTAGGAAATAAGTGATAGATACTTTCCTTTTGGATACCATAATCCAAACTCTTCTATTCCTTTGAGATATCTAAAAATCATCTTTACCGCTAATACATGTGATTCCTTTGATGCTGCTTGAAATCGTGCCACTTGTCCAACTGCTTGCATTACATCTGGTCTATATGATGTCACATATAGTAAGCTACCAATCATTGACATGTATTTCCTATGGTCTGTAGACTTTGAATCATCATATTTGTTGAACTTGCAACTAGTTTTCATAGGAGTGGTAACTGGTTTCAATCTTCCATTCTGAACCTCTTTAGCCTTTCTCTTATATACTTAGTTTGAGAAATAAAAATTCCTTGGTTTCTTTGACGTATCTGAAGATCCAGAAAGAAGGATAGTTCTCCGAGTAATGCATTTCAAATTCATTATGCATATCCTTTGAAAATGTATGTCTTAACATGTCATCATTACTTCCAAAAATAATATCATCAACATAAAATTCAATTAATAAAATACTATCTTGAGTTAAACAACAATCTAGATATTATTTACCACTCTTAATCTTACTTCGCAAGTTATATCTCAGATATAACACAACAATGAAATAACAGGATAACAGATGGAAAATAACACAACATCAATCACAAAGAACAACAAGATATATGTGGTTCACCCTCTCATAGGGATACGTCCACAGAACTGTGTTTCTTGATATATTAAATGGAAACATACAGTTCTATCTATGCACTTAGCTTGCAAATTTCTCTCTCTTTATCTCTTCCTCTTCCCTCCTTGCGCACCCAGTTGCAGAGTTGATCTTCACACCCAACTAAAGATCTTACAATACAGTCTCAATAATTTTATCTACAACAATAATCAACAATGAACAACAAAAACCATAGTATCAACGAACCAACTTAGAACGAACGCTCCCAGGTCTTCTAGACCTTTACTTATACATTACATGGAAAAATTATAGGTGTCAAAACCTTAGATCCAAAACCCTAGGTGCTTTCAAGGCTTCGCCAGCCTGTCCTTCCTCCTTTTCTGCACGGTGCTCCAAAGCACTCGTTGATATATTTTTCCACTTGTTGAGTTGTCCATGATCCCTTTTCTTCCCTTCTTTGTCTTCCTTGGTATTCTCTTCCAATGGATAGATTTTCCTTTACTTCACTCCTTCTTTTCTTCTTTTTTTAACCACTTCGACCCCTCCTCGGTTTATGTTCCTTCCACGCAGTTCGTACTTCACCTTTCCTCCTTAATCTTCGCTTCCTTCCTAACCAAGGGCCAACAAGGATCATGTTTTAGACCATACAAGGCCTTCTTCAATTTGCACACGTAATCTACGTTCTCTGAAAATTGAAATCCTTATGTTTTGTTCAATGTAGACTTCTTCTTCATCTTTTTCTTCTTCTTCGTAAAGTTGTTCCATTAATTCATTTTCTTGTTTCTTTAATTCTTGTCCACTTTTTTCATCAATTGTTGCATTGATGCTTTCCACAACTTTTTTCAACCTTATATTGTAACACTTGTTTTCTTTCCTTGTACTTGAGTAACCAACAAGTACTGCTTTGTCCACACGAGAGTCAAACTTTCTCATTCTTCCATCTTCTCTTTTGATGTAGCATTTTCTTCCAAATACTCTAAAGTGCTTCACATTTTTTTGGTATTCCTTTCCATAGCTCGTAACGAGTTTTGTCATTGTTGTTTCTGAGCATTACTCTATTTTGAATGTGAATTTTTGTATGCACTGCATCTGTCCAAAAAATATCTGTCAAATTTTAATCCATTAGCATTGTTCGAGCCATTTCATGTGTAATTATCATCCATTATGATAATGTTCATGTCTCTGAACCACTCTCTGAACCAATCTATGAATCCATGTTATCTTCCACTATCATGTATATGTCCAAACCTGCTAAGTGTTCTTATGAATCCAGCTATGTCCATACTTTCCAAGACTCTACTACACAATTGTCCATAATGTTGACCCATTTATCATTGTACTATCATGAAGTATTCGCTGCTACAATTTATTGTACTTATGCTAACTGACTACTCTGGATCTATCTATTCAAACTCTGCAAGTTGCTCGAAGGATGGTTCTTTGGTCTGTCACATCTATCGCATAGACTCCCCCTATCTAATATCCATGTTACCTGGGAATCTCTAATCTGGATGGCTCAGAAAAATTCCTGCTCTGATGTGTATTCATCATCATCTTCATTGGTAGATTCATCATCTCTCTGAGCTCTGACTTATTTCTTTTTGTCTATGGATTCATCTTTCACTACAATGCCTGAAAGTACAATATCTTGAAACTGTTCCTTATTTAATTTTCCTTATTTTCTTTCAGTTGTTTTCCAAACCTTTCTGTATCTGACATATTTCTTTTTCTCTATAGAATTTTCTTCATCTCATTTTATTGCCAATCTTGCAATCTCTGGGACCTGTTCTTCGTGTTTTCTTATCCATACTTTCTTACATCTGATATCAGTGTTCTCTTTCATGGAAGTATCGATCATGCTTCTACAATCACTAGCTATGTGTGCATAGTTATGACATTTGTAACATTCAATGTTACGTGGGGTCACATAGGCATTTCTTGCTTGAACATTTATTTTATAATCCCTTCAATCTGCAGCCTTATGTCCAAAGTTAGTACAATAAAATCAATGACCATAAAATAAATTTGCATACCTGGGAGTGAATTATCTTCTTTGTGGCATAGTCCTTCTGAATTTTTTCCTTGACTGATCATGATCATGATTGAAGCTTCTTTGTGGCTTGAACATGGATGGTCTTTTTGAAGATGTATCTTCAATAGTTTTCTTAGATTCTGGTTGACCATGATTCCTTCCTTTGATTACTTCTGCATAACTCTTTATATTTTCTTCATTCTTCTTGTCTAGCAACCTAGAGTGCTTCTCTTCATTCTCTGTAATTGATGTGGATGTTTCTGTCTCTTCAACGTTCTTGTTGAGCTTGATGATTTTACTTCTCAATGTGACAACTTCTTCTTCAAGCTTCTCAACTTCTTCTTCTTTCTCCATTATCCAAGACTTCATGACTTCTTCTGTTCTTTTCGCTTCTTCAAGTCCTTTCTCTTCTTGACCAAAATCTGCCTCAAGATGATTTAGATTGTTAGTTCTTTCCTTAACACGATCTGTCAATATCTTCTCTCTCATTTATGCTTCTTCCATTTGTGCTTCTATGTTGGCTTCCAAATATTGCTTTTGATATTCAAGATTTTCTTCGATCTTTCTGGCTTCTTCTAATTGAGTTCTTAAGTTCTTGATGATCTGTTGGACTTCTTCAAAAATGTGAACACTTTCCTTTTGTTTCATCAATTCTTTCTTGAGTGACTTGTTTTCTTCTCTTAGTTCATTTAAAGCACTAATCAATTCTGCTTCATAATTGTCTTTCTTTTCAATTAGTTTTTATGTCTCATTTCCTTCATGGAATTCTATTTCAAGATGTATGTGTTTTTCACAATTAAAGAAAAACAACATACCTCTGGTGATTATGTACTCTTCATCTTCTGAATCTGTTTGACATGGTGAACATATTTCTTCTTGATCTGTATTTGGATCTTCTTTGGCATTTTTTGAATCTGTGATGGGTGAAGAATATGTCATGTAACCTATCCCAAATTTCTTTGGATGATGAACATTTACCAACCTTTTCTCTTACCAGATTAGGTAATCCTTCCCAAATGAAATCCATTGCTATTTTGTAACTCTTCTTCAAATCCTTCTTGGTTGCAGTCTTTTCCCTTTTTGAACTATCATATCCTGTAACAACTGATAACCAAATATAATGTCCTTGTGCCTATAAAAATACTTTTGTCCTTCTGCTCCATATCTCATACTTTAAACCATTCTGAACATTAAAAATTGGTACTCCATTCTCAGAATAATCCATGATCTCCTTCTAGTGGCTAAATTGTTTCCTAAAGGAACCTGTTCTTATACCAATTGTTGGATTATTGAGAGGGGGGGTGAATCAGTAATAGAGAATTTTATCTTTTTTCACCATAAAATTCAAGTGTTATATCAATGTAGCATTATCATCCAATAGTTGCAAAGTAAATAAACAATGAACAAATGAGCAATCACATACATACACAGTACACCAGTGTTTTACGTGGAAACCCAAAGAAAGAGAAAACCGCAGAATGATTTTTCTTATATGTCTTTTAGAATTACATTCATTGGAAGCACCAACTTACTGTGTTTTTCAGCTGCAACTGGAAGGAGGATCCAACCCCCTATTTTATCAGGCTACAGCTTGAAGGAAAATCCAACTCCCCAATTATATGGCTACAACCAGAAGGAGGCTACAACCCCCTAGTTTCTCAGGCTACAACCTGAGGGAAGATCCAACTCCCCAATTCTCTGGCTACAACCAAAATGAGGCTACAACCCCCTATGTTCTTTGGCTACAACCACTTGTCCTTTCCCCATCCAACCGCCCTGTCGTAGAAGTAGAATGATGGAACCAGTGTCACACTATCACTGTGAGATATACTAATGTAAACCTGCACCAATCAACCTGTAATCAACATGTTACAACCTGTACCAATAACCTGTGCCAACATGTACCATACATCAACCTATATCTCTACCTGTACCATAAACAAATGCATCAACCATGCACCAAAACTGTACAAATAACTTGTCATGATAACATGTCCAAACAACCTGTAATCAACTTGTACCATAAACAAGTGCATCAACCATGCGCCAACCTGTAGCTCAAACTATACCATCAACGAGTGCATCAGCCATGCATCAAATATGTACCAATCATGCATCAAATACACATAAACTATGACTCATAAAGATGTACCAACATCATCAACTATACACCTCATGTATGTTCCAATTCATCAACTACTTATCTCAACCATGTACCCAACATGTACCTCAACCATATACCAAATACATATACCAATATAACCATCAAAAGTTCTCTAGCAATACATCATGCTATCCATAACCAAATGCCATAAACTCTTACATCAAACCATGTGCCATGACCTCACTTTTATGTAGCTTCAAGAATGTCTCATTCATAAGCCAATCATATACCAATACTACTAACAAGTGTCTCTCACAATGCACCACAAGATATGTCAATAAATCAAACTAAGTGCACTGACAATATGCTTCAATAGATCTGCCTCCAAACCATTCTACAACAAGCCCTAAACTTCCAAGAGGGCATCCAACAGATTTACAAGGAAAACACTCAACTAGATTCATAAGTTCAACTCTACACATATAAAAACCATACCTTTTTCTTCTTGCAACATTCTGTTGCCGCGATTTTTATGCCACACCTTTTCTACCGTGATTTTTCTGTTGCACTTTTCCTGTTGCAATTTTCCTACAGCACTTTTTCTGTCGCGGTTTTTCTGTTGCACTTTTCCTGCCGTGGTTTTTCTGTTGCACTTTTCCTACCACTCTTTTTCTTCTGCACTTTTCCTGCCATGATTTTCCTGTCGCACTTTTTCTACCGCACTTTTACTGCCGCACTTTTTTCTACCGCACTTTTCCTGCAACGAATTTCTTGCCGCACTTTTTTTTTGCAGCAGTTTTCCTACCGCGATTTTTCTGCCACACTTTTCTTTATCAATAATACCTGCCCAAATAACCTTTCACAAAATAGATATTCAATAAGTAATTAAATGAGAGACCTTTGCCTCTTAATTATACTTTCATGTAGCTTCCTCAAGGGGTTACCTTCTAACCATCTTAACCCACTTTCCTTATTTTAGGGCTAACCCACTTCTAACCACTTACCCACTTAGTAATTTCTCCATTAACTTTATTATTTAAATAATTTATTTTGTATCCACTTTGACTTATAATACACTCATCACTTCACTTTATTATTTACCTTCTAACCATCTTAAACCACTTTCCTTATTTTAGAGCTAACCCACTTCTAACCACTTGTCCTCTTAGTAATTTATCCATTAACTTTATTATTTAAATAATTTCTTTTGTATCCACTTTGACTTATAGTACACTCATAAATTCAATTTGTTATTTAAATAATTTCTTCTTTGCAACCAC
>ML797876.1:491175-518998 GCA_009831015.1 Picea engelmannii
TGTTGATGGGCCAAAATTGACTCGCTCCAACAGGTAAGGGAGAATGTTGGATTGTAGGTCTCAATTAGACCCATTCTCATTTGGAGTATTGTTTCCAACCATATTGTGGCTTGGTTACTGAACTAACTAATTAACTAACTAAATATGAATATGAGAACCAACGGTTCTCAGATGAATTACAACTCTAAAGAACTACTTCTAGGCTAAGATGAGTATCTACAATCTTGATATATACTTCTATTCTACTCTATTCTAACCTATCTTGATCAAGAGAAAACTAAAAGATAAGTGCAGTGAAATGTTTGTATTAGTTGAGCATAAATAATTCATATAAGCATGAAACATGAAGTTTTAACAATACAATAAGTTAGAAACAAATAATTGATTCACTAAGTAATCATACAGTCACGGCACTTAAAGTGAAAATGATGGTAACTAGAAACATATGAAAATTAGTTCATAAGTAATTCATACAACCAAAATTCACATATCGCAGAAGTAAACATGCATAAATAGAAAAATCTCATTCATACACATTAACACCATAATCTTCATATGTCCTTTGGTTCAAATTAACTTGCAGTAATAGAATTGTTCCTCTACATTCGAAAACCAAAATCCCTTTCTTATGGACAGTCCCTCTTTTTTATAATATTGGGGTGATTATTTACATTCTCCTATTTATATGATGGGCCCAGGGCAGTTGTCAAAATTGACTCTCCATGTTCCTAATTGAAAATAAAATTAAGAATCAGAAAAAGTGAGACATCTAGAGCAGTTACAAAAAAATTGTCGTTACGAACTATTCTTCTCATGCATTTGGTTTTGATATTCTTCCAAGAGAGAATAATCCTTCACAATGTCTTCTAGCTTTCCAGATTGCATTTTTTCGATGATTAATTCCCTATTGCAAACTTTAGTGGACACCTCTTGATGTAATTCCTTGGTTTTGCTCTTCTAAAAGTGTTGAGTTATGATGACAAGTTTGGAAGGCTTTAAAAAGTGTTCTTCCAAGGATTTTTTTCCAACCTGCGTTAAAATTTCAATGCTCACTTTGCTATCTCTCCTACACTCCTCCACCTCGACAATTCTTGTAGTGGCAGGTGTTTCTTCATCGATGGGGGACAATGGTTGCATTCTGAATTCCTCCATGATATTACTTGAGCTACTCCACAACTTCACGCAGGAGTTATTTGTGGCTTCTAGGTCAATTTGAATATTCTTCAAGAAAGGTTTCCAAGTGTTGAAGAAATTATGACTCCCGAGCCTCTCTTTTCTTACATACCATGGTAGTGCAGTCAAGGGTGCGTCGCACATTTCCTTCCAATCGATAATTTTATCAAAGGCCTCATTTTCTTCTTGATGTCGCCCTTGAATTTCTCTCAGCATATCCTACATCCTTATTTTATCATCCCTATCAACCTGTATATTACTGAGCATATTTAAGAACTCTTTATGCTTGGATTCCAATTTCTCATTTATCTCCAAGGCTTGGGCCTTGACAATTTCCACAGTGAAAGTCGATGCCCTATTTTCTTCCAAATCTTTTTTGAGCCTTTGTATTTCAAATTCTAGTCCCCTATTATGGGTGTCCCATTGGTTTTGTATCATTTTCTTGAACTCAATGCTCATCTCATCTCTCTCCATTTGCAATGCCTTGTTTAGATTTTCAGTGTTGAGAGCCTCATCCACTTTTTTGGATTTCTCAAACTCTGAAGCAAGTTCATCTTTTACATTTTACAATTCTTCTTACAACTCTGTGATCCTAGTATTAGTCATGCTTAAGTCGCTAGTCACTTCAAGGACATATGAGGCATTTAACCCTGCAAAATAATGGAGGGAAGAGGCTTCCTAAACAACATTCTCTTCTGGGTCAGGCCCAGCCATCCATTCTACTACTCTCCCTACAGATGACTTGGACTTGGTGGATTCTCTTATATTTCTTTTGTTTGATATTTTCTCAATTATTTTTGTTATGTCATCATAATAATAATCTTTGATGGCTACTACAGTGCCTTCAAAATTAAGAGCTTGTGAAGAGAAGGAAGAATCACCTAGGATGAAATTGATGGGAGTGTATTCTTGTGGTGGTATGTTTACAATACCCATATTGGGATTTGATGGGGTGCTTGGAGTCTTGCTTGATTATTGTAATTGTTGTTGTTTCAACAACTCTTATACATTCATTTGAGCATCGATCTCCTTGGATAATCATTTGGCCTCTACTTCATCATCCAACCTTCTAGCCTCTGCCTCATCATCCATTCATTTGGCATCTATCTCACCATCCATCCATTTGGTTTCTTCTTTAGCTTTTTTATTTTGGAGGGAATCTTGTTATGCGTTGGTTTCATTTTATCTTTTAATTATTTCCTCCTTGTCTTTCCTCTTCTGGTACTCTTCCCTTGTTTGTAGTCTTCTTTGTTCCAACTCTTATGTCTTCCTGATATTTTATTGTTCTTTGACGTTCACAATGTCCTACTCTTATTGGAGAAGTCTCTGAAACTGTTCAATTGTTACCCTCTTCATTTCTTCATGTTCAAATTCAAGTTCTTGTTTGGAAGCATCATTTGGTAACTTTTGTAGGACCTCTTCATAGAACAAGACTTATTTAATCCTTTCTTCTTTGAAATCAACCACATGGATGTTAGAGTGGGTGAGACCAACATACCTGATGTGGCTAACTGCAAGCTCATGTGAATCGCAACCTTTTGTCTCTCATAGGCATATGCATACTTCATGTAGGGAATATTCCTCTTTTCTTGCATGAGGGCCATTAGAAATGGTGTAATTCCCTATGTGGATTGGAAACATAGGGTATAGTTTTTTTATGCTACTCATGAGAAGAGAGGTGACCCCTGTTCTTGTGGTTTAACAAGAAATTTCTCTCATTAGAAGACGGTCTAGGACAAAGCAAGGTAGAAGGTATGGGGCCCCAGTAGAACCATACAACCTAATGTATGTTGGCCCTTGACCAAGTTTTGAAGTTACGTGGTCATATTTGACCGTTTTTGGGACTTCGATAGCCTGTCAAAGATGGAGCGTCAGACAAAGTAGAGATCAAGGGATCTCAGCCCACTTTCGGGTCCCTTTTTGGGTTTTGGGACAATGTAATGGGAAAGGGATGGCGGCTCATGGGTTTACCCACGTTTAGGACCACTTTTGTAATGTATAAATAAACATCTAGGCATCTAGTAGAGGGGGAGATTGTATTGTATCTATGTGATATAGGCTAAGTGCCAAGAAGGGATCTGTTTGATTGAAATTTTTGTGCATTCTGTATAGACTTGCAGATCTTAGTGCAAGTCCCTGTGTGAAGATATAGAAGGTTGTGTGCTGAAAGGCAAGGAAGAAGGATCTAGCGGGTTGCGCAGATCTTTTGTCCTTTGTAAAGTAAGGGTTTCTACGGCTTTGTGCTTGTAACAGATTGGCCAACGATAATAAAGAAGAAGAGTTGGTGGACGTAGCCCCAGGGTGGGGGTGAAGCACGTAAAGCTGTGTGTTATGCTTTGTGCCTTGACTTGTTGTGCTTATTTCTACTTTTGCTAAGTGCTTCGATATATTTAGATGGATATATTTATCCTTTGTGCTTATTAGATGTGTATGAATAGCGTATCTGATATGTATGAAGATGATTAGTGCCGATCTACTGAATCTAATATGTTTTACTGTTACTAAGTACTAAGATACCTTAGATCTAAGTAAATGTTGCAATGCTCTGTGCTACCTATGAAGTATAATAAGGACTGAATATTGATGATTGATCGATGCTAAGTACTCTATAAGATATATAATCATATATCTGTGTCCCAACTAAGGTTGCATACACCTGAGTCTTGCAACCACCCCTGCCTCTACCTCAGGTGAGACTTCATTTGCTTCACAGGTGTTGGCGAAAGGGCCAGTAGTTAGGGTTTTCTTGGTGCGCTCTTGTAGTGTTGAACCCTGGGTCTGCCCCTATGCCAACAAATGGTTCCATTGTCAGGACCTGAAACTATGATAGTTGGGAACTAAGGAAGAGGAAGTTGTGTGCAAAGATTCGTCCTGAAACTGTGGAAGCTTTGTGTGAGGATCTGTGTCATAGTGCGTAGTATTCCACTTGATCTGAAAATCTTTGTGCTAAATAAAGAAGGCCAGATATGAAGAAAAGAAGCGAGATATGAACACTTGGTTCTATAAGGAAGGTAAAAGGGGAAGTTTCTGAAGAAAAGAGGTCAGATATGAAGAAAAGAGGTAAGATTTGTAAGCTTGGTGCTCTAATAAAGGTAAGAATGGTTAAAAGTTTTTAAGATCTGGAAGCTTTGTGCTTTGTATAAGTAAGATAAGTGGAAATTTTTGTTTCTAAAGTATGGATCTAGGTATGTTTGATATATTTTTTCCTAGCTTGAAAACTAGGGTTCTGATAGATGAAAGAAAACTTGATATGAATAGATCTTATAAGTATAGTGATAAATATGTTATACCTATGCATAGACAGAATGTTTGGACTAACAAATGGATGCAGAATGATAGAAAGAACTTTTTGTAGACTAGCTACCATGATCCTAGTGCACAGTACAGAAGAGGTTGGGGATCATTTAAAAGGAAGAGAGGATTAACCTTATGTTACAGTTGCAAAAGACTGGGACATCTTGCTAAGGAATTCTCTGGTGGAAGATCTAGCTGCCTATGTTGAAAAGCTTGGGACCATGAAGTATTAGATTTCCCTAGAATAATTCCTAAGCTTGAAAGAATGAATCTGAATGAAGAAAACCCTATGGAAAATCCAGAAATAGTAGAACCCCAGCAAGAATCAGAGAGGGTATTGTTGCAGATGAAAGACACCTTGAATGATCACCAACATGTTAGGATACCAGAGATCTTTAAAGAAAAAGAATGCATTCAAGAAAGAATAGGATACTTCGACATTGACTATGTCCTTGATGAAGAAACACCAATGAACATTATGCCAGAGAGAAATTGGGAAGCTATAGGAAGTCTTGCTATGATCCCTTCATTAAGAGGAATAGGATTATTCAGAGGAAAATTGGTAAACCTATGTGGGAGGCTCACTCAGATACCTATGAATGTCAAGGGAACTTCGACAGAAGAAGATTTTGAGATTATCAAGTTTATTGAGGACAACGCCCCATTTACTATGTTACTTGGAAAACCTTGGATTGAAAGAGATCAAACCAGAAAAAAGAAAGAAGAAGAAGTATTAGAACAATAGAGATAAGAGTTAAAAGATTTCATGACCAGAAGGATCACACAGTTGATTGAAGAACAGGAGAACATATCTAAGTTATTTGATACTAGAAGCCCAGATGTCAAAGCTGCAAGAACATTAGAGGACTCACAGAAGATTGAAGTATTTGTCTCAGATATAGAAGAAGTATTTCCCCTGAGTCTTAGGAGAGAATCTCAGCAGCACGAAGTGACTATGTCCAAGGAAAATAAGAATCGGAATGGGAAAATAACCACCGATACGAATCTCACAGGGAAGAAGGCTAGATATTTGAATAAGAAGAAGGCTAAGATTGAAAGGTTACAGCAGGTTCCCGAGGGTACCTCTCAGAAGGAAAACTTGCAGAATTTGAACTTCATCGAGATATCAGAACAGTGATATAGGCCACTTCATCGTGGTGAAGCAATATAGCCGTTAGAGGCCGATGTATATGTTCGACTGCCACTCCAAATGGATCGAAAAGCATTGATGGCTCATCACCAAACCATCGGACTGCTCCATAACGGATAGAACATGAATTAATGAGGCTCATACCCGTTGCAAAGAAAACCATTGCCAAGATCGCCTATTTATCTCGTCGCACCATGCCCGAAGAACACTTTTTACAACTAAGAATTTGAAGCCCGCAGACTAGAAAGTGTATACAGTGATCATTGCGCCCTCGTTGTTCATTCCTAATCAGTGTCTGGGATCATTGTGACCCCGATAATTTATCCCGAGGGCGTATGTCTGAAGAGCTTAGCGCACTTGAAGAATCTACGAAGTAAGTACTCGATGATCTCAGGACCGAGAAAGTCATGTCAGAACCCGGAAGAAACCTAGAACCCTTGTAACCAAGATGCGGACTACCCTCACATTGGATGATTTTAATTTCATCATTGTAGCTGTGAACAATGCTTTACAGGAGGTATTAGAGAAGCAGGAGGCAAAGTAGGCACAGATGTATAATCGTATCGATTTTGAACTCCAAGGAGTGCAGCATGAACTCTAGTCTAGCCACGCAATCTCCACTGCGCCTCTGACAGCAAGAACCATAGAACCAGAAGATGAGCCAGCCCAATTGCACCAGATAGTTGACAAAGTTGAAGCTCACCTTTGATGATATCTAGAAGAGACAGTGAAATCCATCCATTCTTTGACACATGTACAAGGAGTACTTGTCGAGCAGCGCAGTGCTATCAAACAAGAAAAACTTGCTCTTCAAGCACAGTGGGACAAAGAGAAAGCAGATCTACAACAGAGCAAGGAGCAGTTGATCATGGAGTATCTAAAAGTCAAGGAACAGGTCAACAGAGCACTTTGCTCTATGACTGCCATAGAAGTAAGAGATGAAGAACAAATTCCCCAACAGGTGGCCCAGCTTGAAGAAGTAATCCAGTAACTTCAGCAGCACATCGTAGACCTGGAACTTCACACCGTGCCCGAGACTCCTCAAGAAGTAAGAGATTTAAGGGAAGCAACTGCTCGTATCACAGTTGGAAGATTAAAATCCCTTTCTTTATAATGCAAGAAGCTGAGTTCTAGGAGCACTCAGACTTACGAAAACCTCACAGAGAATCCAGAGCTACAGGCATTGGAGGTGCAACTCCAAGAAGCAAAGCAACACGCCGAAATGTTACAGGCACAGCTAAATGCCCTAACACCAATAGAATGAATGAAGAGGTTTCCAGAGAAATTCACAGCCAAGCAATAGATCCACACGATCTAGACCAAATTGATGGAAGTCTCTCAACGAATTCAACCAGTGCAAGAAAAGGCATGCCAACTGTTCACTGAAGTTGAAAGCCAAGGAGTAGAACTTGAACAAGTTGTGAGTGCAACAGAATAGGGCCTAGAAGGACCAGCCAATGACGCACTCATCCAAGAGTTCACTGAGAAAGAGGCAGTAGCATTGCAATAGGTCTAAGAATCTCAAGCCAAGCTCAAGGCATTCGAGTTAGAATTGCTCAGACCAGAGTGACTCAGGACGAGTCATAGGTGAGTAATGGGGGCATGTTGGACCTTGAACAAGTTTTGAAGTTACTTGGTCATATTTTACCCTTTTTTGGACTTCGACAGCCTGTCAAAGATGGAGCGCTAGACAAAGCAGAGATCAAGGGATCTCGGCCCACTTTCAGGTCCCTTTTTGGGTTTTGGGACAATGTAATGGGAAAGGGATGGCGACTTGTGGGTTTACCCACGTTTAGGCCCACTTTTGTAATGTATAAATAAACATCTAGGCATATAGTAGAGGGGGGAATTGTATTGTATCTATGTGATATAGGCTAAGTGCCAAGAAGGGATCTGTGTGATCGAAATTTTTGTGCATTCTATATAGACTTACAGAGCTTAGTGCAAGTCCCTATGTGAAGATATAGAAGGTTGTGTGTTGAAAGGCAAGGAAGAAGGATCTAGTGGGCTACGCAGATCTTATGTCCTTTACGAAGTAAGGGTTTCTATGGATTTGTGCTTGTAACCTATTGGTCGACGATAATAAAGAAAAAGAGTTGGTGGATGTAGCCCTGGGGTGGGGGTGAACCACATAAATCTGTGTGTTATTCTTTGTGCCTTGACTTCTTGTGCTTATTTCTTCTTTTGCTAAGTGCTTCGATATATTTAGATGGATATATTTATGCTTTGTGCTTATTAGATGTGTATGAATAGCGAATCTGATATGTATGAAGTTGCTTAGTGTTGATCTACTGAATCTAATTTGTTTTACTATTACTAAGTACTAAGATACCTTAGATCTAAGTGAATGTTGTGATGCTCTATGCTACCTACGAAGTATAATAAGGACTGAATATCGATGAATGATCGATGTTAAGTGTTCTATAAGTGATATAATCACATATCTGTGTCCCAGCTAAGGTTGCAGACACCTGAGTCTTGCAACCACCCCTGCCTCTACCTCGGGTGAGACTTCATCTGATTCACAGGTGTTGCCGAAAGGGCCGGTAGTTAGGGTTTTCTTGGTGTGCTCTTGTAGCGTTGAACCCTGGGTCTGCCCCTGTGCCAACAATGTATGAGTAGTATTTTCCCAAGTACCAATATGCCACACCTTTCATTCAATTCTGGGCTTCAATGGAAATTTTGTGTCTAAGAAAGCCAAAACGTACAGTATAGAGAGGGGCAAGGAAGTAGTTACGGATGTCATAAAATATCTCTTCTAATTTATTCTTCATAATTCAGAGAAATACACATGTACAGGGGGTTGGGATTAGTCCCAACTCCACCCTAGATCAATAAATTCTATAGATGAACGAATGGCGTCAATCAGGTAGGATGACATGTAAAAATAGGGCTTCCTCATACCTAGATTTTTTTTCATGTGTAGAAAGATGTTGAAATCTAGGATGTCCACCCAATTGAACACTTGTCCTATTTTGACAATGGTATGGGCTAGTGGTAGCCAATCTATTTGAAAGTGTGTGCTTTTTTCCAATCCATATAATCAGTTCATAATAGAGACCAACATTTTGTATGGGGCTTTGAATTTTTTGTTCAAGACCAACTTATGTCCCGGCTTAAGAGTCTCATCCTCATCCACCCACCAATGTTTGATCAATTTAGCTTGGACTTTGTTTATTTGGCATAAACCTTTCAATAATGGCTCATAGAGAGCGCAAGCAGATGTGGGTAAGTGATACCTTGTGTTGATATCTTCGGGCCTTAGGGATTTTATTCAACTCTTGTGATTACTTATGATGATTGCGGTGTTAGGATTGAATTGGTTGAAGCACCACTAAGTTGCTTCATTGTAGGGAAAAAGGTCCAGTCGAGCAACGACTACATGAAGGTCACTTTTCTGAATATTTTGGTATACCTCCAAGATTTCATCTTCTAGGGAAAAATATCAAGTATAGAAAATTCAATATATTTCGTCATACCCGAGGCTATGGTCTTCACCGGTGTGATGGGTAGTTTCTGTCACTAGAACCTCCTCTTGGTAAGAAGAAGTTTTAGGTGTAGAGGATGATTGAAAGTAGATAGAGCCCTTATTTCTTATAGTATTCTAAATCGCCATAATGAGATGTTACCTGAGTCCTATATCACCCAAGATAAAACACATATTAATCCAAAAAGACAATGCAACAATTGTAAAGAGATAAGCCATTAAATAAAAAACGTAATACCTGCAATTTAGCCAAAAAATATGGTTTCAATGTATCACTAAGATAATCAAAGTATGAAGAGTGTTTTACCATCTTACAAAGGAAAATAGGTTGTAAAATAAGGGTTTTGAGCCAATTCATATGTATTAAATCACCCTTAAAAGCGTAATCAATCATCTGTGTATGAATTTTGATTCAAATTCAGATCACAATCTTTGTCATTAATGTGATTTGAGAGGGGAGATTGCCCAAATATTCATATCGGAATCGAGGGAGGGACTTAAATTTGAATACTAGCTATCGAAGTCGAATGCATCAGAGTAGGAAAGTTCAGGGGTTATTTTCACTCCAAAGGAAAAGGATCGAGGAATATTTTGTATCTTGCTTGGGTTTGTGTGTCGACGTGATAGTGGTGCATTCCTAACAGGTGGGACCATTAGAGTCAAATCGTTGAAGGTAGTGAAAGATTAGACTTTGTCATACTCCGATGGCATGGTATCAAAGGAATATTCTTTGTGGCATAGATTTGTGTGTTGATCACAAGTAGTTAAAAAGGCTTCAAGATAAGTCATCGGACTTTATAATTCAGAGTCCAATAGACTCTAGAGGTGTTAGGACTCTTATAGAGTAGGCACTGAAAGTGTATTCTTTTCTTCAAAAAATGAGTCGTCCCGAGAGACAAGGAAAACAATTGGTCGCGCAAAGGTCATAATGAGAGTTGATGGCCAATCCTAATATACCACGTCATTAGATTATTATTATTACATGGGTCGTATTGATCTAAAAATTTTAGTGCATTCTTTTTTTTTCTCAACCACCTATTGGTTTCCACGTAGAATACGAGAGATACCATGTATGTTCAGGCTATCAAAGTGCAAGAGTTGGATTTGGAATTATTTGTGAGGGGGAAAACTCCGACAAAGATAATTCCGAAAAAATCCTTTCCGATGTGACCATCGAAAAGGTTTCTGTCGGAATGTGATCAGTATGAAAATTATTTTGATTCCGATGAGATTTAGGCTAAAGGGCGTGAGAGTGGATAATATGGAGCGGGTTGAGTGAGAATAAGGTCCAGGTGCCTGTAGCAGGTGGATGAGATGATGAATTCATGGAAAGGAGGGTTGATTAGCGTAACAAAGGGGACCATTGTTGACTGTGATCTATGGATAAAAAGGAATATTGATAGATTGTATAATCTATAGGTACTACTTCACCATGCATACACCTTTCCAATAAAGTAAAGATATAGTACCTTGTAGAAAATTTCAAAATAGGGGAACCCATTTTAAATAAAAATGGATTGTTGTGGGGGGGAGGGAACAACAATAATCTAAACCATAAATATTCCAACAATAATAACTTGAGCAGGAGTGACAACTAGGGCTTGCAAATATAGGGCCTTTCTAAAGCCTCTTTAATAGTAAGGATCCTTGACTAATAAAGCATTTGAGAAATACTTTCCATAATTCATTGCTTGTGCTACCCATTTGGAAAAATGAGAATGAGTATGAATCTCTTTTTTAACGATAACTACGCCTTACTTACAAAGGGTGAAGTAGAGATCCAAACTCTTTTTATGAAACTTTTATCATTATAATTGTTAGCCTAAAGTAAGTTCCTAAGAGCCTTTTTGAGGCATTGATATGCCTTCTTATAGGTATGCATAATGAGTAATAAACCTGATTCACAACCTAAATTTATGTACAAATATGAATCTTCACTGCAATCCCCAAAGGCATGGTGATACATTTATTTTTTCAACCCTCTACAACACCACTTCCCATAATTCCTTAGAAGAATCCTATAAAGAAAAGGGAATGCAAAAGGATTTAAATATCTAGCCCAATTGAAGCTAAGACCAATTCTAATTTTCCAACCCAATTGTAGTGTTTGATCCTAATGATAAACAAAAGTATCCACACACTCCATCATATTGTCCTAGGAGGCTTCATCCTTATATTATTATGCATTAGATGCTAAATATTTATTCAACCCTAGACAAGGGTGTTGAGTTTGAATTAAGGTTAACCTTTAAAGGGACATTAAGGAAATCATGCTCATTCAAGTAGGGGATAGGGTTCTATGATAGATGGTCTAGTATATCAATATTCATAACACTTTATTTTGATGTCAAATATGATATCACCATATCGAAGACTATCTTCTCACATCTCAAGGTGATTCTACAATGACCCAGCCCACATATCTCTGAAAGATTCATAATAAATGAATGTGGGTGAAGATGGTTGGACTTAGGTGGTAAGGAAGAAAAAAAACATTAGGGTGGATAGAATGCAAAACCTTAAAGTCCCAACTCATAGAGTTCCACTTGCAGTTGCACCTAGTAGGTCAATAACTAAAGAAACTAGTAAGTCTCCTACTAAGTTGACCCATCATATGATTGGTAGGCATTGAGCTCACTCTCCTTTACTGCTCCTACATGCTCATGAAAATGAAGAAATAACTAATGTTTATGGCCAAATGAAATGGGTGAGACAAATTACCCTTGGCTATTATCTCTTTATCCCTCCACTACTACAAATAACCCCTTTGTCATTGTCTAATACCTTGAGGAGAATGAGACAAATATGCACAGTATTATTGGATTGTAATAAATGTGACCTCATGGAATGTTTGGGGTTTATGTGACCTTGGAAGAAAATATATTGTTCTCTGGTTACTAACTTCAATTGGTGGGACAAATACTCTCTGCTTACATCAAGTCAAAATTGCAATATTTTTGTTGTGTACAACCATGTCTATCATATGATCAGAGATAGACATATGTACTCTAATCATTCTAAAGGAAAAGATGGTGTTGTTGTGTTGGTCTCCCCTTAATTAGACAAAATTATTTTTTACTAAAGGATTGACTCCTCCTAAAGATTGCTTTGGGTAATACTTAATCTTGATGTCAACTCTCAGGCCTAGATAAAATATATACCTCCAATTATTCATGGGAGTATGCATCCTTTTGGCATTGGATAGTTGATGAGATGCATGATGTGCCATGGCTGATTTGTAAGGATTTCAACATGGAGTGTCGACAAGAAAAAGAGAGGGAATTACCTACATACTTGTTATTTACGGTAAAAGAAGTATGAATTTATTTGAAGATCCATTGTTGGCTCTATGATCCCAATTGGAATCATCAATTGGATTTTGTAGAAAGGTGGTTCACTTGGAGGAATTTCAAACTAGGGATAGAAATAATCTATTAGCAAACTGATACAGCTATGTTATTGGAATAGAACTTGTTCTTCTTTGATTACAAAGGGGATTGGTCAACTCTTGTTGAAAACACAACTAATTTATCAAACCATCAATATATCCATATTTTAATTTCCTAGGGAGATCAAAAGATATATTTTCCGAGAGATCAATATATTATGAATGTTTCATACCTCCAAAGCATGATGTATCAATTATTCCTTGAAATTATGTGGAACCCGATCCCCCAATTGTGTGGGGATTTTGGTTGGATAGTCTAGTGGGAAGATTCCAATCCCATAATTGTTTATGTTATAAGGAGATATGATAAAAAACTTACTAAGATTAGGCGCAACAACAACAAAGAAATGTGCGATGAACTAGAGGAACTCATGCAATGATTGCAACAAGACCCCCCTACGATGAAGAAAATCAAGTTCACGTAATTAAATTGTGTCATCCTCTACAAATGGATGAGATCCACTAAACCAAAGGACTCTCAATTGTAAGTGTGACTTCATTAGCTCAAAAAATGTAATAAACCCACCAAAGCCTTCTTTAAGAAGCTTTCCATTACCATGGAGACCAACAAGAGTATATTTTCCTTGAAAAATGGATTATGTTATGCTACCAATCAAGAAGCTATTAAGAAAGAGTTTGTGTAGCATTACATATTGGTGCTCTAAACCTAGGGCCCAATGAAGGAGAGGTGGGAAGCCATGTCGAAGTGTCTCAACTTATTCCTATGATTTTTCTTGGAGGAGAAAAGGAGGGTGTCTGACCCAAATCTATCTCTTTAGGAGTTAACGATAACCCTCTTTGAAATGGAAAATAATAAGGCACCTAGCCTAGTTGGATTCCCTAGTGAGTTCTACAAGGTCATGTAAAATTTTGTTAGGCTAGACCTTTTGAAAATGTATAAATATCCTGTAAAAACCACTCTTTGGGAGAAGAACTTAACAAAGGTTTCATTAATTTCATCCCTAAGGAAGGGGACCCATCTATAGTTGATTACTAGTTGGAGGTCATCACTCTTCTTAACACTTTCTACAAAACTTTATCCAAGGTTGAGTTATGTATCAATCATATTCTTCCCATGATACTCCACCATGAGTATACAAGTTTTATTCGGGGGTGGCATATCCTAGATAATGTTAATGTAGTGTGGGAGGGATTGGAATGGGCCAATATTCTAACCTTGGGGGCCTTTTTTTTTTAAATTGACTTTGAAACCTATGACCAACTATAATGGTATTTCAACCTCACAATGCTCAAATTCTTGGGGTTCAATTCTACCTTCATTAGTAGTGTTGAAATCCTTTTTGTAGATGCCTTGGCATGTCACTCCATCAATAGAGGTAATTTGGAAAGAGCAAGACTTATTAAATCGATCAAACAAGGCTTCCCCTTGACTCTAGTCTTATATGTCTTGGTTATTGAATCCCTTTGCTATTTGATGTGATCTAAAATTGACCTAGAACCAATTAAATGGATTCTTGCCCTTAAACCCAATGATAATCACTTAGTTAATTGGAACTTTGTTAATGATTCCTTTGTGATGATTCTTGAGAACTATACTTCTTTGGTTCACACCATGGAATGTTTTGATACCTTTTGTGTGGCCTCGAGGTTGAATATAATGGGATAAGACAAAATGTTACATATAGAGACAACATCCTATGCCTGATTGGCTTGATTCATATCACTAGTCCTAAATTGAATAGGGCTAGTTTTTATTAATTTGTGTGCATCCCATTCACCATTCAAACCTTGATACATCTTAGAGGTTGTGGTGTAGAGGGTGGAAAAAAATATGAGTGGATTAGCAAACCCTTATCCTTATCGATGAAATTTCAAATTTTCACTAGAGTGCTTAATGTGACTCATCTGTATTATTCTTCCTTTTAGTTCCCTCTAAACAAGCCTATTCAATGTTAGAGAAGGCTCTAAATAACTTTATTTGGGCCAATATTGACCAAAGTAAGGCATTTCATAGAATTAATTAGGAACTCTACTACACCTTGTGAGAATTTGGTGAATTAGGTATCATAAAAAACCGACCTACAAGCACAAGCCCCATGTGTGAAATGAGTGGCTTGAGTTGTTGATGGAAAAGAAACTTGGAAGGTTCTTTTTAAGCATCAAATCAAACAAGGATTTTTGCGTGGGAAATGTTCTTGGAAAAGAGTGTTGTTTCAAACCCTCTTGCTCACACCATTTCAAGTTAAATGTTTCCTGATAAAAAAAAATTAGCAAATTGTATGGAAGGCTTGGGAGGTTATTAAGCTCTAACTTCCCTAAAAGGATCTTTCCTTTTGGGTTGTCCTTTCCTTCAATAAATATTGTCTCTAATTGTTGACTTTTATAAAGTTTAAATGCAATCCTCTAGTCAAGACTTTTTAGTGTTGTCCAATTAAGTCTCTACTCTTTATCCTATAATATTTGAGTTATGTGATTTTTACATAATTTGTTAAATAATGATATGATTGTGAATGATTTAGCCTAAGTCAATGCATGCATTTTTCCATGTCAAACCATATGCATGGCCCACATTTCTTATAACCTTGTACAAATTATTAATTTTATTAATAATAATAAACTTTAATTAGTTAATTTATTAATAATAATAAAATTTAATTCAATTTTAAATTGTGAGTTTGTATTAAAATTAATTTTATTAATAATAATAAACTTTAATTAGTTAATTTATTAATAATAATAATATTTAATTCAATTTTAAATTGTGAGCTTGTATTAAAAAGACGTCATGAAAAAAATAAAAAATAAAACGCTCAATATGGTATTATGATGAGTGAGATTACTTTTTTTTTTAATAATAAGTGAAATCAAAATTTTCAACAAAATATAATAAAATCGCATTTTTAAGAAAATATTAAAATAATATCCACTCTTAAAAGAAGTCAACTAACATTTATGATTTCTCAAAAAATAACATTACACCCAATTCATACTAACAACTACATGAGGAGTCAAATTCGTTTTATAAATGGACTTTTAACTATGGCCCGGGCATTAATACCAGGGCAAATTTTTTGGGTACATGGGTCACACTATTCTTGGCCTCTAGACTTCACATTGTTGCCCTCCAAGTTCTCGGAGATTCCAGAATTGTTATTGAATGGCTGAGCAACAAGGGAGATCTACAAGCAATCTCTCTCACGACTTGGAAGGACATAATTCGTCATGTACAACCTACTTTTAATAACCTCAGATTCAAACAAATCTGCAGATCACCTTTCAAATTCTCCTACAACCTCTGGATTGATGGACATGAGGGCCCTTCCCTCTTTTTAAATATTTTCTAAGATCAATTTTTTACTCCCTTCCTCAAAAGACTTTCTAGATTTGAAAGTGGGAGTCTTTTTTCATCTGGTCACAGTTTTATCTCTCTTTTTCTTCTGAAATTTATTGCTTTGATAGCATACTCATCAGTTTTACCAGTAGCTTCGATCATCTGTCTCTCTTCTCCATATGATCTTTCTCCCTTTGCTGATTGATAGACTGCTATAGGCAAAAGTTATGTTTTCATTTCAGATTCTCTGCAAATAGCAAATATTAACTTTCAGTTTTGAAAACAAATTATATAATATATATAATTGTGAAATTTTCCCATTGAAAAAAAAAAACTACATGAAAAGCACTTAGTCTCTTAGTCTGTATGAGGAGAATAATCCTTGTAGACTCCTCAAGGATTGTTGAAATTTCAATAAAACCATAATTATTTACCGGTAAGTATAACATATATAAGCTTGATTGATGGTAGACTCCTTTTAGATTGATGTACGTTAACTTTATTGGATGCTTCAAACATCCTTTCAAGTTGTTACATCTTAATAATATTATTTTGTATGATTGGTCATCTGAACTCATTTCAATGAACAAGCCCAATATTGTACTCTCATTGTACTAATTTCAATGAACAAGCCCAATACTGTACTCTCATTGTACTATAATATTCTTAGATTAAACATTGTACTATAATATTCTTAGATTAAACGTTTAGTAACATTTTCAAAAATTGATGTCAAGCCATTATTGCTTAAAAAAGATATTGATATCAAGCAATTATTTGAAAAAAAATGATAAAATAACAAAGATGAAAAAAATCTTCAGATCGAGCAATTATTGCTGCAAGTGGGTTCAAGAGTAGGATAAAATCGGATTCGAAAGGTTTCCTTCCCATCCAAATTATTGAATGGATTAATTTAATAGATCGGATTGCAAAGATTTTCTACAATCTAAAACTAAATTATTGAATTGATTTTTTACAATTTAAAATATAAAATATATTGAATAGATTATTTTAATAAAATATTTATATAAAAATATGGAAAATATCTTCTAATATTTTATTTTATTTTGAGGATGCTATCTAAAATAAATTTTAAATTTTTTAGGGTTGAAGGTTATGTTAAGAGCATGGCTCAAAGTCATTACAATAATAGAACCTAGGTGGGTAGGATAACATTCAATTCCACAACCACTCTAGCTAAATTGACTATGTATTTAATGTCATTATGATAACACCCCTAGGGTGTAGAACAGTCGGTGATGAAGTGTATTGTTAAGGCACTCTGTTATGTAAAGTCACCAATTGTAAATCATCAACTTACCTTGTGTGTCGCATGAGAGGTTGTGTTGGCATGCTTGGAGATTATAGTGGTAGCAGTGAAATAACATGACCTCGTGTCACGCGAGTACGTGCTCGACTAGTTGTCTATTCCGCTAGTCACAAAAACAAACGTCATTATGATAACACTTGCAACATTTAAAGCCATCATTTGTGGGGTATCTATAAATAAATGAGTTAATAAATAGACAAACTCACCTTTTTCTATGAGTCTATTTATTTCAACAAGGTAAAGTTTCACCCTGATCCATATTTGGGAAAAAAAAATTATCATAAAGGAGTTGAGATTGTTTACTTATTAACTTGCTCCATTTATAAACATGCAATGGCATATCATTAGACTTATTAGGGCCATTTAATGAAGTATCCATCTTTCAAGTAGCAAAATTCATTGATGTAGTCAATATCATTATGATTGTAATACTGCTTTTAAAACCATCATTTGTGGGATATTCATGTAGTCTATATGTTCTACATTTTTAACATTTTTCGAGCACTTTTTTCTGACTATTTTCGCCCAAAATCCAATCTGATATTGAGAATGATCATTGAAATTATAAATTTCAATTATTGAGATTACACAATCCCAATGCTCTAGAGGTTTATCAAAGTGTTGAATTGATTTATACATTCAGAATATATAATTTATGTAATGAAAATTTGTCATTTCACCAACAATTATATAATCAAATTTTAATAATAATTACCAAAAAAATATAAAATATAAAACGTTTTTAAACTTATTAATAAAATATCTATACATAAGTAATAAAGTTCATTACCTTCACTAAGCCGCCTTTTAGTAGAGCTTCTATGTACCCCTTTAACTAACATTCATCATGTGAAGTGACCTCCTCACAATGAAGACTTTGGAGAAGTCTCGAAATCATTATTTATCAATATTTATAAATCATTTATCAAGGTAGTTCATTCTAGAGTTCGGTGGCTCAAAGTAGAGCCTTGTCCAAGACAATTCAATGTATATCATTGTGAATGCTCAAAGTAGAGCCTTGTCCAAGACAATTCAATGTATATCATTGTGAATCTTTGTATGGAGGAATTTCAATCTAACAACATTTGTGATTAATAAAGTGATTAGTAATGGTTCCTATACATTAGGAGTATGGGTTTCAGAGGTTTTAGTATAATAAAATTTAATGATTAATAAAAATGATATTAAAAATTAAATATAATAAAATTAAATAATTAATAAACTTTTAAAAGATTATTCAAAATTTTTACACATTGTTTAAGTTTTATCACCATAAATTTTTAGTGCTTTTGTTTAATATAATATGTTACTTAATTTGCTCAATCACATAACGAATCTAAATAATTTTACTGTTTTAAGTTTCTCTTAAACATTGCAAACATGCTTTGTTATTTTAAACATTGATTTACAAAGAAGAAAGCAAATGTCCCTACCCTATCTTTTAAGAATATCCAACTTAAAAAAAAAATCAAAAGTTGTTTACAAAAATTTACACTAAATTATTATTCTCTCATTTTTTTTTAAAGAGTTAGCGTATTATTAACTTTCCATGGCAAAAGGTTCAAAGCACAATATGTAAATTTCAACACTAAGAGTATGTCATTTAACATGTAACACTAATTAGTTAAAATGAAAATGCAAAAATATTCCATCTCAAATGTGGAACCAAAAAAACATATATATAATTTAGATTTTTTAAACAATATGGAATTTAATTGTGTTCCAAAAAAACATTTATATAGAGAGAGTCATCTTAAGACTTAAAAAAGATGGTGTATTGTGTAAAGGATTATGTGTAAATATTTGTATTAATTTAGATATGAAGGTTCATGGTTGGTTCATGGAGAAATGATGGTTTGAGGATGGAGGTTTTTAGTGGATTCTTTGGAGAGATAGATCCTCTAGAAGGTGTTAACATTCAGAGGTCCCCTATAGTATTTGGAGGCTTAAGGATAATTAGACATGAAGTTGTTGATCCTAGTTCCTTGGTCATTTTTCATGAATGTAGTTGGATTTTAGGGTTGGATGTCAAAGTGGGTCCTTTCGCTAGTGATAGGGAATGTGCCAAGGTTGTCAGACATATTTCTGATTCACTTCATGATTTGTATGTACCTCCAAGCAAGGGATTGGATAATATCAAAAGGGCATATCTTGAAGGTCAAGGTGTTAAGGAAGGTATTTACTCATTGGCAGAAGGAAGGTGCCAACACTCCTTTGTTGATCTCGTTCGCAATCTTCGAGGTGATTCTTCATTGATTTTAAATCCTTCATCTAAGGTTAGGGTTTTGGATGAAGATGCAGTTCATCTTGAAGAGGCAGTCAGGGTGGATAGAAGGGTTTTGGGAGCAGGTTTCATCAGTCAATCGATTGATTTTTCATAATCACGTGGTAGTCACACTACTCTTATGAGGGTTGATTCTTTTGTTCAAGCTAAAGAAATCAAGGGAGTCTCTTGGTAGACCTGTTGAGGTTTCAGTGGAGAAACTAGGAAAGGATAATAAAATGCAAAACAAGTGCGACAAGCAAAGGTCATCACTTATAAATCTAGTTTTCGGTGAGGAGGTAAAAGTGCATGAAGTAGTGGATTTTGGGGATATGACATTTTTGGGTTGTTTCCTTAGCCATTGCTTAGGTGAAATGGGTATGAAGGACTGGGTTACTTGAAATTGGAGTTCAATGCTAGGTTACATTTTGTCTTCTTTTTTCTCACATGGGGATGGGTTGCTTTCTATTTTTTCTTCATCTTTCATGCATAAAAAGTTTTAGCCAGATCCTCTTGGAGGCGGGATTTAATTCCTTTAATCCTAAATATATGGATGCCTTTATTTGATGTTAGACAAGAAATATCATACCTAGTTATATTTCAAGTTAAATTGTCAGGTTTACCCATAAATTTCTTATTTCTTAGGGTTTTCAAGCGATTGGGAATATCTTAGGGTGTTTCATGGAGGCAAATATGTCATTCAATGATCTGAATTATTTTGAGGAACTATATGAAGGGAAGAATATAATAGAGACATGACAAATAAATACACATAGATATGGCAAGGAATACAATAATGCAGTGAATCTCAAATTCTATTAATGACTATCTAAAATACAAAAGACTGTAAAATGCAAAAACACACAAGCTAGCTAGAATGGTGGTATCTTATGTCTGAGAAGAAATGTGTTGGCTATGCTCATTTGCAAGAAGTTGATTACAATGAGGCTCCAAAGGAATTTTTAACATAAAGCATAAATGAGAAAACCCTAAACATAAAAAACCTAACCCTAGGAAATGAAGTGCCAAAATTCATGTGGGTCTCGATGGGGTCATGTGGATCTCGATGGGGTAAGTTGGTACATCAAATTCTCGGGGTCATAACTTTTTCATACGATCTTCGTTTTAGGTGAAAGATAGCTCGTTGGAAATAACTATCCAAGGAATTCACATGTTTCCATCACACTCTGGCTAAAGCCTACAATATGACTGTGTTGTGCCCAAAAAAATGTTGTTTAGGGCCTTAAAATGGCCCCAAAATTTTAGGACCCGCAAAATTGTAGAAAGCTTCCAAAATGGAAAATGGTCTTTGAGCCAGTGGAATAGGTGGGTGATCATCGATATCCACCTAGATCAATCAAAGATACAATTTCGATGAGGGTGGCATGTATTCTAGTCAATTTGGATATGAGAGATGGGTTGGAATAGAATATTTGAGTATAGAAGGGTATTCAAAAATATTTATAGTATTTGGATTATTTATGTGCAACCACTTCAATAAGTGTAATCATCTAGTTGCAAATTGCACAATGCCTTTGGAAAGGAGGGTGTGGGTACAAAAAAGATTGTTAACTACTCAAGAAAAGGTAGGATCAAAGGAGGCCTTAAGGACATGTAATATGGTAGATGTTAGAAAGGATGCAACTTTCTATTCAAAAATATATTTGGGGTTTGCCAGTCAAATTGTAAAAGGTGGGGTGGAGAGTTCTTTTGTCTTGGGGCATGTAGGGTTTCTCCTGAGTCCGATGAATCAATTGGCATCTTACATGTGTCCTCTATTTGGTGGTATGGATTCATTGGACCTACCCTTTGGATTTGTTGATGTGCCTCCTTGGACTTCTTGAGATGAATTGAAGGAGGTTGAAGAAAACTTAGAAGGATGGTATGAATCTAAGAGTCATGGTTATCTAACATAAGGTTCTAAGGATGAGATTGTTACTTTGGAATTGAAAAGGAGGAAGATATTGGGTGAAAGGGAAGTAACATGAAGATTGAAGAGTGGGGCTCTTTGGCTATATAAAGGAGATAAGAACTCTAAATTGTTTCATCATTATGCTAATCATTGAAATAAAATAAATGTTGTTTAGAAAATTACAAAGCCCAATGAAATAGAGGTTAACAATTTTGAGGACCAACATAATTTTCATTTACTTTATAATTATTTAACAACAAATCGAAGAGTTGTACATTTAATTATCAATCAGTGGTCGTATCTTACTTATGAATTGTCGTGCACCATTTATGCAAGAGTAGTGTTTTTTTTCTAAAGAGTTGTAGTAATTTTAATGCCACAAATCAAAGATTCAAGATACTTAATTAAGTCACCAAACTACACTATTTCCTGAGTTGCACAAAAGTAAATATCACACTTGCAGGAAAGAAAATTCACACTAGCAGAAATTAAATCACACTTGCAGAAAGTAAATCACACTTGTTGAAATTAAATCAGGTTGCAAATAGTAAATTAAACTTGCAGAATTTAAATCACACTTGGAATTTAAAGCACACTTGGGGAAATTAAATCACACTTGTGGAAATTAAATCACACCAATTAGAGCAAATTTCAACTCAAAAGTGTCCTAGAAAAAATGAAGAAATTAATAAAATAATGTTGTGTAGACAATTTTTTAATATACTTTTTAAATATTTCACTTTTATGGAAGGTGAGTGGTTATTTCACTTTTATCAAAGATATATGTTTTATATTAATATAAATTTATGAAGACGAAGTTGGATGTATTGTTTTCTCCCAAAATAACGAAAAATAAATAAATACATTGTCTCATCTCCAAAGTTATTGGACTAGTTTTTCAAGGTGTAAAGTTCCAAAAAAAAAAACTATTAAATATTATTAAAAAATAATATATAAAATTACACGTACTCAAAATTATATTGTAGAATAAAGAATAAATAATATATATCCATTTAAAAATCACTTTTATTTAGGATAAACTCGATAAACTTGACTCTATAAAAGAGTCAAATCTATTTTAACTAAACAAGTGGGTTTTGGGCCCATGGTATTGGTGACCCATAGTTTTTGTGTCCCATAATTTTGGAAGCCCATCGTATTATTATGGTGGACTAACGTAAAAAAATATTAAATATTTTAAAAATTAAAAATTTACGATTTCATTTCTTATAATAAAAACATAATTTAAAATAAAATATATAGAAATTACACCATTATCATAGGCATAGTATTGAATTAAAAATATAAAGATTATACCACTTTCATAATGAATATTATAAGATTGTCTAGTAATTGTTGTGCATATAGATCTACTCCGAAAGAAACTGAAACACTCCAAAATTTAAAAAAAATAATATAATACATTTTTATATAGCATTATATATTTATACAATAATTATTATTTAACAATAATAATAATAATAATAATTATTATTATTTATCAAAATTCATGATTTAAAAAAATAAAAATTAATTAATGTTAGTAATGAAAAGTGAAAATACATTAATACCACCTCAATACATGATCTCTTATTTATAACAACTATTGGAAAATGGGTTATCGTATTAATTCCACTCTCAATAACCAAGACAATTTTGGGTAGTCGTGGGATGCAATCATACTTAGGGTAGACTAATTATATTATTAAAAAATACCACCAATCTCCAAATTATATAATAAAAAATTACCTTCTCAATGCACCTCTTTTGAATTTTAAAGCATTTTGATTGGCTAACATTGTATGGCATGGAATTGGTATTAGGGTTGGGAGACACATTTTTTAATCAAATTTCCTATGATAGGCTAGCATAAAGGGAATCACTCTTGTGGAAAGTAAAATTATGATATGATCTATTGGTGACTTGCTCAAGTATGATAATGATCGTGTTTTGATATAACAATTCCATGTTTGCACGTTGAACAACAATCCAATATAATATCAATCCAAAATTGTTGGAGACTAAAATTATCACTAGTTAGAAAGAAAATAAAATGAAGTGTGGCTACAAGCAAAGTTGCAGCGTGAAAGAAATCGCAACAACGTGAGTTGCAATAACGCAAGTTGCAGCAATGAAGCTTCAATGCGGAAAACAATACAACAATGTGAGTTGCAACAACAAGAGCTGCAGTAGCATTTGCGATTATAAATTCGGAGAAACTGAATCAATGTTGAATTGCAGTTTCAAATTATAGGATTCTCAACACTAGGAAATTAAATATTAACCACACATGAATTCCAAGTATTGTTCTACAAAATCTGGAATTGCAACAGACTGAGAAACAAAACAACTATGGAATTAAACATACATAATTTAAATGATAGATCCTACTTTGTAATACACAGGGATTACCTAACTAAGGAGGGGGGCCTAACCCCTTAGACAAGGCACTGAGCTGTGAAATCAAAATTGCACGATCACCAACACACAACAATGCGAATAGGAGAAGAACAAAAATTATATTGCAGAAATATGAAAGTTACAATAACATTCGAATTTTATCGTTAGAATAATTATTCCTCACTAGCTCAAGTGAGCTAGGGTGTTTATATAATAAAACTGATGTCAAAAGTAGAACAAAGGGACGGATGGATAACCATGAGAATCAATTGTTCATCCATTTACATTGAAATTTGCAAATTTTAGTAAGAATTGGGCATGTGCTGAATCAAATCAATTGAGCGACAATTAGTAGGAAAATTGATTTCTCTTTTAGTTGTCCACTTGCCTCGTGTCGCTTTCCCATGTGAGGATAATTTTCTAACTACTGATTGTAGTGTTGAATTTTGTGCTAGCGGACTTTGTACTCAGAATAACAACAATGGTAGACTTGGAGTCGTGGCAACAAAGAGTGTTCTTGGAGTGGCAGTGGTTGTTCAGAGTCCCAGCAATGGAAAGTGCACTTAGAGTTGCAACAGTTGGATTTTGCCTGCAATCGCAACAACAGAGAGTTCTCTTGGAGTTGTAGTAGTTCGAATGTGTCCATAATCACAACAACAGAGAGGGATTGCAGCCACTCCTAGGAGTTACAATTATTGTATTACTCTTGTGTAGCAGTATTAGTACATGAAAGTAGCAAGTTCCTTTAAGAAATATGCAATAATAGTGTAAAAATGGAATATGGGGAAATGTTCATACCTTAATGAAAAGTGAGGAAAAACTAGATAAGGAAAGTATCAAAAATGAAATGATCAATAGAAAATGGTAAGAAAAAAGGCATTAGATGGGTGCTGAAAGTATGCCAATTTAGGCACCTTTCATCACCCCTAGCCAAAAATTGTTCCATGTCCATATGCAACCAACAATCACTCAGGGTTAGAGGAATCAGGGTCATCATGGAGGTCGTTAACACCACATAATACTTCTCCTACTTCTTCATTTCCACTGGTGTCATGCTCTGATGTGACTCCTATGTTTTCTGCTAATTCCTCCTCTGTTTCAATCTGAGTGGATTCGTCAACTAACATAAAATGTGTAGCCTGGACAACTACTTCCCTTGTTTCTTTGATTTGAGTTGTTTATTATGAACTGGTGAAGGTTTTTCCTACAATACAAGGACTTGTTGCAAGGTAACCTAATTTCTCAGATTCCCTTTATTCTTCGAGCTCATTTCTCATCATTTTCGGATTGAGTTGTAGCTTCTAATTCTTCACTCTCAACATTCTATTTTTCTTTAACAAAGATGCATAAAAAGGTAAGGAGTGTGGGATGCTTACCCATGTGGCAGTGAGCTTCCTTTGAGGCTCAACAATATCAATTGATTCATGTTGTCCTTGTGCTTGTGCATCAACTGAGTCATCTCCACAAGTGTTTCATGTTGGATCATCAAACTCTTCTGCTTCTCGTTCTTCCTTGTCTGAATCCTGTGAGTGGGTAGGTTGTTCCCCAAGAGTGCCCCTTACTGGTTCTTGTGCAATAGTAAGGGCCTTTGGTTCTAATTCTTCCTTCTCTTCTATATTGGAAACAGTTTCATCAAGACTGCCTCTTTTTGGTTTAGCAAGAGCCTCTTGTTCATGTGGAGGAGTTTTTGGATCTCCAGAGTCCTCTAGTTCTTGATATTCTTGAGGCTTGGCAGATTATTCTTCATGGGTGCTCTTTACCAATTCTTGAATAACAATAGGAGCCTCTACATGTGATTCTTCCTTTTGTGTTGTATCATCTACCTCTCATGCAACATGTTCTCAAGAAGGACTCTCCACTGGTTCTTGTGGGATGGTGGGAGTTTTTTCTTCTGGTTCTTCTTCGTTTGAATATGTAGCAAGGAGTGCAATAATTTATTCACCCATAGTTCCTTTTGTTGGTTCTTATGTATCAAAAAATTCCTTTGTGTACATTCCCTCATTGGCTTCCATATTGGTGTCATCCACTGGTTCTTCTATCAACGGAGGGTTTTATCTCTATTATTTCATCCACTTCCAAGTTGTTTCCCCCCTATGCTTCTTCTTTCATCTCAACAGGTTTATATTTCTGCGTTGAGTTGAAGCCATGTGGCTCGTTCTTCATTTCTTTGGAACGGGGGTTTGCCTCTTTTTAAACCCTCTAACTCTCTTTTTAGAGGGTTTGGTGGCGGTTACCTCAACATTGATGTCATGGCATTCCTTCGTTGGAGTTGCAACAGGTTGGCCCCTTTTCCTAGTTGTCCTTTAGGAAGTCTTTGATGGAGGAGTTCCAGTAGCTAGGCTTATCGTGTTTGTGATAGTGTTATCTAGTAGAGCAGTTGCAGCCACGACTTCTTCTAGTGATGGAAGTGAAACCATTTCATGAAGTGTATCCATTTCATCCTCAGAGAGTATAAAAGGTGGTCGAACAATATTGTTCCAAGTGTGACCTTCCTTGTGCAATGTGTGTTCCAACAAGAGCTCTATAAGGCCATGGTTTCAAACGACGTCCCTGGGGTTCTTTTCCCTTAGGAAGAGTGTTTTCATCGTCTGCAATTTTCTGGACAAGAATTATGGCACATTAATTGGTTGGTTGTGTCGAATATGATCGAGAAATCATATATGATGGACATAGACAACTCCATAGTGACCTTTGTAGGTAAAATATCGATGCTCAAATATAGCCATGTATTTCCAGGGGTGTGGCAAAGACCAGCATTTGAATCATGTACCCTTCTTCACTAAGGCCTCCCCATCTTCAAGAAATTTCCCCATAATTTTAGTCTAGGAGATTCTTCTTATGTACCATCTCTCACCTATCCTTGGTAAATCGGTGACTTATGCTAGTCTCTCTTCAGTGAATTATACCTGATCACGTGATACCATGGAGTGTTCGGCTCTGAAATTCAAAGAAAAATCCAGAGCTACTTCATTTTCATATCCCTTTAAGTGTTGCACATATTCCATCCAATCGACTTGTTGCAAAATTTCTCTAATGTTATTGTATGCCTCAGGCAACAATACTTATGTAGTTTCCCTGCATATCAATGATCTCCCCATGGCTCCTTTTTCCTGCTAACTCTGATTGCTTGTGTTTGCATGAGATATGGGTGTTAATCGAGTGGAGAATTTTGAATTGCGACAATAATGGTGGTGGATATGGTAATGAGAGTGTAAGGTCACAGATTTGTAAATGATGGTGTAAGGTGGAAATTAGTGGAATGGTAATAGAAATTATACCATTTAAAACTACTCATTACATATTATTAGTGGAACTTTCACCTGTCTCTTATTACCTTGAGTGGCTATACAAGTATGATGTTGATGGAGTTGCAACGACGGAAGACGTAGTCACATCAACAGTCTTAACTAGAATTGCAGCATTGACATTATTGGTTATGTCGACCGGAAGTGCAGTCACGGTGACACTGACAAATTGAAAGATGCAAGCTGAGTCATAGAAATGGGAGTTGTGGCAACAAAGCTACAACACTGAGAGTTATAGCAACGAGAGTTTCAAAAACTGGTGGTGCAACCTCAGTGGTGTAGACGAGAATTGAAACACCGTTGAAGATGACGAGAGGTGTCAATGAGAAGTGTGAAAATAAAGTAAGGATGCAAGTGGAGTTGCAACAACGTGAGATGAAGAAAACGAAATGAGAGGGGAGAGGTTTTAGAAAATGAAACAGAACTGCAAGTGGATTTGCAACGAAGGGAATTTAGCAATGGGAATAGTTGTAGCAAAATTTTTCAGAAATATAGGTATACCAATAGAGGACAAACACCTTCAGTAACCACTCACACAACTAGATCCAATATCAACACACCAATGTTTTGGAATGGTAAAACCCCTACAGGGAAACGTCCACGACCCCAGCCAATGCGACCACTTGGAGCAATTTATTAAGGAAAACGAAAAAGATTACAGATACATTTTACAAGAGATTTTCTCACAATCGATCATCGGAAAATGACCCTCCATGCTCTTTAAATAGAGATCATGGACCAATCGGGTGCTAAGACATGGATCAATGGT
>ML797876.1:519098-541808 GCA_009831015.1 Picea engelmannii
TCAGTTTTACCAGTAGCTTCGATCATCTGTCTCTCTTCTCCATATGATCTTTCTCCCTTTGCTGATTGATAGACTGCTATAGGCAAAAGTTATGTTTTCATTTCAGATTCTCTGCAAATAGCAAATATTAACTTTCAGTTTTGAAAACAAATTATATAATATATATAATTGTGAAATTTTCCCATTGAAAAAAAAAAACTACATGAAAAGCACTTAGTCTCTTAGTCTGTATGAGGAGAATAATCCTTGTAGACTCCTCAAGGATTGTTGAAATTTCAATAAAACCATAATTATTTACCGGTAAGTATAACATATATAAGCTTGATTGATGGTAGACTCCTTTTAGATTGATGTACGTTAACTTTATTGGATGCTTCAAACATCCTTTCAAGTTGTTACATCTTAATAATATTATTTTGTATGATTGGTCATCTGAACTCATTTCAATGAACAAGCCCAATATTGTACTCTCATTGTACTAATTTCAATGAACAAGCCCAATACTGTACTCTCATTGTACTATAATATTCTTAGATTAAACATTGTACTATAATATTCTTAGATTAAACGTTTAGTAACATTTTCAAAAATTGATGTCAAGCCATTATTGCTTAAAAAAGATATTGATATCAAGCAATTATTTGAAAAAAAATGATAAAATAACAAAGATGAAAAAAATCTTCAGATCGAGCAATTATTGCTGCAAGTGGGTTCAAGAGTAGGATAAAATCGGATTCGAAAGGTTTCCTTCCCATCCAAATTATTGAATGGATTAATTTAATAGATCGGATTGCAAAGATTTTCTACAATCTAAAACTAAATTATTGAATTGATTTTTTACAATTTAAAATATAAAATATATTGAATAGATTATTTTAATAAAATATTTATATAAAAATATGGAAAATATCTTCTAATATTTTATTTTATTTTGAGGATGCTATCTAAAATAAATTTTAAATTTTTTAGGGTTGAAGGTTATGTTAAGAGCATGGCTCAAAGTCATTACAATAATAGAACCTAGGTGGGTAGGATAACATTCAATTCCACAACCACTCTAGCTAAATTGACTATGTATTTAATGTCATTATGATAACACCCCTAGGGTGTAGAACAGTCGGTGATGAAGTGTATTGTTAAGGCACTCTGTTATGTAAAGTCACCAATTGTAAATCATCAACTTACCTTGTGTGTCGCATGAGAGGTTGTGTTGGCATGCTTGGAGATTATAGTGGTAGCAGTGAAATAACATGACCTCGTGTCACGCGAGTACGTGCTCGACTAGTTGTCTATTCCGCTAGTCACAAAAACAAACGTCATTATGATAACACTTGCAACATTTAAAGCCATCATTTGTGGGGTATCTATAAATAAATGAGTTAATAAATAGACAAACTCACCTTTTTCTATGAGTCTATTTATTTCAACAAGGTAAAGTTTCACCCTGATCCATATTTGGGAAAAAAAAATTATCATAAAGGAGTTGAGATTGTTTACTTATTAACTTGCTCCATTTATAAACATGCAATGGCATATCATTAGACTTATTAGGGCCATTTAATGAAGTATCCATCTTTCAAGTAGCAAAATTCATTGATGTAGTCAATATCATTATGATTGTAATACTGCTTTTAAAACCATCATTTGTGGGATATTCATGTAGTCTATATGTTCTACATTTTTAACATTTTTCGAGCACTTTTTTCTGACTATTTTCGCCCAAAATCCAATCTGATATTGAGAATGATCATTGAAATTATAAATTTCAATTATTGAGATTACACAATCCCAATGCTCTAGAGGTTTATCAAAGTGTTGAATTGATTTATACATTCAGAATATATAATTTATGTAATGAAAATTTGTCATTTCACCAACAATTATATAATCAAATTTTAATAATAATTACCAAAAAAATATAAAATATAAAACGTTTTTAAACTTATTAATAAAATATCTATACATAAGTAATAAAGTTCATTACCTTCACTAAGCCGCCTTTTAGTAGAGCTTCTATGTACCCCTTTAACTAACATTCATCATGTGAAGTGACCTCCTCACAATGAAGACTTTGGAGAAGTCTCGAAATCATTATTTATCAATATTTATAAATCATTTATCAAGGTAGTTCATTCTAGAGTTCGGTGGCTCAAAGTAGAGCCTTGTCCAAGACAATTCAATGTATATCATTGTGAATGCTCAAAGTAGAGCCTTGTCCAAGACAATTCAATGTATATCATTGTGAATCTTTGTATGGAGGAATTTCAATCTAACAACATTTGTGATTAATAAAGTGATTAGTAATGGTTCCTATACATTAGGAGTATGGGTTTCAGAGGTTTTAGTATAATAAAATTTAATGATTAATAAAAATGATATTAAAAATTAAATATAATAAAATTAAATAATTAATAAACTTTTAAAAGATTATTCAAAATTTTTACACATTGTTTAAGTTTTATCACCATAAATTTTTAGTGCTTTTGTTTAATATAATATGTTACTTAATTTGCTCAATCACATAACGAATCTAAATAATTTTACTGTTTTAAGTTTCTCTTAAACATTGCAAACATGCTTTGTTATTTTAAACATTGATTTACAAAGAAGAAAGCAAATGTCCCTACCCTATCTTTTAAGAATATCCAACTTAAAAAAAAAATCAAAAGTTGTTTACAAAAATTTACACTAAATTATTATTCTCTCATTTTTTTTTAAAGAGTTAGCGTATTATTAACTTTCCATGGCAAAAGGTTCAAAGCACAATATGTAAATTTCAACACTAAGAGTATGTCATTTAACATGTAACACTAATTAGTTAAAATGAAAATGCAAAAATATTCCATCTCAAATGTGGAACCAAAAAAACATATATATAATTTAGATTTTTTAAACAATATGGAATTTAATTGTGTTCCAAAAAAACATTTATATAGAGAGAGTCATCTTAAGACTTAAAAAAGATGGTGTATTGTGTAAAGGATTATGTGTAAATATTTGTATTAATTTAGATATGAAGGTTCATGGTTGGTTCATGGAGAAATGATGGTTTGAGGATGGAGGTTTTTAGTGGATTCTTTGGAGAGATAGATCCTCTAGAAGGTGTTAACATTCAGAGGTCCCCTATAGTATTTGGAGGCTTAAGGATAATTAGACATGAAGTTGTTGATCCTAGTTCCTTGGTCATTTTTCATGAATGTAGTTGGATTTTAGGGTTGGATGTCAAAGTGGGTCCTTTCGCTAGTGATAGGGAATGTGCCAAGGTTGTCAGACATATTTCTGATTCACTTCATGATTTGTATGTACCTCCAAGCAAGGGATTGGATAATATCAAAAGGGCATATCTTGAAGGTCAAGGTGTTAAGGAAGGTATTTACTCATTGGCAGAAGGAAGGTGCCAACACTCCTTTGTTGATCTCGTTCGCAATCTTCGAGGTGATTCTTCATTGATTTTAAATCCTTCATCTAAGGTTAGGGTTTTGGATGAAGATGCAGTTCATCTTGAAGAGGCAGTCAGGGTGGATAGAAGGGTTTTGGGAGCAGGTTTCATCAGTCAATCGATTGATTTTTCATAATCACGTGGTAGTCACACTACTCTTATGAGGGTTGATTCTTTTGTTCAAGCTAAAGAAATCAAGGGAGTCTCTTGGTAGACCTGTTGAGGTTTCAGTGGAGAAACTAGGAAAGGATAATAAAATGCAAAACAAGTGCGACAAGCAAAGGTCATCACTTATAAATCTAGTTTTCGGTGAGGAGGTAAAAGTGCATGAAGTAGTGGATTTTGGGGATATGACATTTTTGGGTTGTTTCCTTAGCCATTGCTTAGGTGAAATGGGTATGAAGGACTGGGTTACTTGAAATTGGAGTTCAATGCTAGGTTACATTTTGTCTTCTTTTTTCTCACATGGGGATGGGTTGCTTTCTATTTTTTCTTCATCTTTCATGCATAAAAAGTTTTAGCCAGATCCTCTTGGAGGCGGGATTTAATTCCTTTAATCCTAAATATATGGATGCCTTTATTTGATGTTAGACAAGAAATATCATACCTAGTTATATTTCAAGTTAAATTGTCAGGTTTACCCATAAATTTCTTATTTCTTAGGGTTTTCAAGCGATTGGGAATATCTTAGGGTGTTTCATGGAGGCAAATATGTCATTCAATGATCTGAATTATTTTGAGGAACTATATGAAGGGAAGAATATAATAGAGACATGACAAATAAATACACATAGATATGGCAAGGAATACAATAATGCAGTGAATCTCAAATTCTATTAATGACTATCTAAAATACAAAAGACTGTAAAATGCAAAAACACACAAGCTAGCTAGAATGGTGGTATCTTATGTCTGAGAAGAAATGTGTTGGCTATGCTCATTTGCAAGAAGTTGATTACAATGAGGCTCCAAAGGAATTTTTAACATAAAGCATAAATGAGAAAACCCTAAACATAAAAAACCTAACCCTAGGAAATGAAGTGCCAAAATTCATGTGGGTCTCGATGGGGTCATGTGGATCTCGATGGGGTAAGTTGGTACATCAAATTCTCGGGGTCATAACTTTTTCATACGATCTTCGTTTTAGGTGAAAGATAGCTCGTTGGAAATAACTATCCAAGGAATTCACATGTTTCCATCACACTCTGGCTAAAGCCTACAATATGACTGTGTTGTGCCCAAAAAAATGTTGTTTAGGGCCTTAAAATGGCCCCAAAATTTTAGGACCCGCAAAATTGTAGAAAGCTTCCAAAATGGAAAATGGTCTTTGAGCCAGTGGAATAGGTGGGTGATCATCGATATCCACCTAGATCAATCAAAGATACAATTTCGATGAGGGTGGCATGTATTCTAGTCAATTTGGATATGAGAGATGGGTTGGAATAGAATATTTGAGTATAGAAGGGTATTCAAAAATATTTATAGTATTTGGATTATTTATGTGCAACCACTTCAATAAGTGTAATCATCTAGTTGCAAATTGCACAATGCCTTTGGAAAGGAGGGTGTGGGTACAAAAAAGATTGTTAACTACTCAAGAAAAGGTAGGATCAAAGGAGGCCTTAAGGACATGTAATATGGTAGATGTTAGAAAGGATGCAACTTTCTATTCAAAAATATATTTGGGGTTTGCCAGTCAAATTGTAAAAGGTGGGGTGGAGAGTTCTTTTGTCTTGGGGCATGTAGGGTTTCTCCTGAGTCCGATGAATCAATTGGCATCTTACATGTGTCCTCTATTTGGTGGTATGGATTCATTGGACCTACCCTTTGGATTTGTTGATGTGCCTCCTTGGACTTCTTGAGATGAATTGAAGGAGGTTGAAGAAAACTTAGAAGGATGGTATGAATCTAAGAGTCATGGTTATCTAACATAAGGTTCTAAGGATGAGATTGTTACTTTGGAATTGAAAAGGAGGAAGATATTGGGTGAAAGGGAAGTAACATGAAGATTGAAGAGTGGGGCTCTTTGGCTATATAAAGGAGATAAGAACTCTAAATTGTTTCATCATTATGCTAATCATTGAAATAAAATAAATGTTGTTTAGAAAATTACAAAGCCCAATGAAATAGAGGTTAACAATTTTGAGGACCAACATAATTTTCATTTACTTTATAATTATTTAACAACAAATCGAAGAGTTGTACATTTAATTATCAATCAGTGGTCGTATCTTACTTATGAATTGTCGTGCACCATTTATGCAAGAGTAGTGTTTTTTTTCTAAAGAGTTGTAGTAATTTTAATGCCACAAATCAAAGATTCAAGATACTTAATTAAGTCACCAAACTACACTATTTCCTGAGTTGCACAAAAGTAAATATCACACTTGCAGGAAAGAAAATTCACACTAGCAGAAATTAAATCACACTTGCAGAAAGTAAATCACACTTGTTGAAATTAAATCAGGTTGCAAATAGTAAATTAAACTTGCAGAATTTAAATCACACTTGGAATTTAAAGCACACTTGGGGAAATTAAATCACACTTGTGGAAATTAAATCACACCAATTAGAGCAAATTTCAACTCAAAAGTGTCCTAGAAAAAATGAAGAAATTAATAAAATAATGTTGTGTAGACAATTTTTTAATATACTTTTTAAATATTTCACTTTTATGGAAGGTGAGTGGTTATTTCACTTTTATCAAAGATATATGTTTTATATTAATATAAATTTATGAAGACGAAGTTGGATGTATTGTTTTCTCCCAAAATAACGAAAAATAAATAAATACATTGTCTCATCTCCAAAGTTATTGGACTAGTTTTTCAAGGTGTAAAGTTCCAAAAAAAAAAACTATTAAATATTATTAAAAAATAATATATAAAATTACACGTACTCAAAATTATATTGTAGAATAAAGAATAAATAATATATATCCATTTAAAAATCACTTTTATTTAGGATAAACTCGATAAACTTGACTCTATAAAAGAGTCAAATCTATTTTAACTAAACAAGTGGGTTTTGGGCCCATGGTATTGGTGACCCATAGTTTTTGTGTCCCATAATTTTGGAAGCCCATCGTATTATTATGGTGGACTAACGTAAAAAAATATTAAATATTTTAAAAATTAAAAATTTACGATTTCATTTCTTATAATAAAAACATAATTTAAAATAAAATATATAGAAATTACACCATTATCATAGGCATAGTATTGAATTAAAAATATAAAGATTATACCACTTTCATAATGAATATTATAAGATTGTCTAGTAATTGTTGTGCATATAGATCTACTCCGAAAGAAACTGAAACACTCCAAAATTTAAAAAAAATAATATAATACATTTTTATATAGCATTATATATTTATACAATAATTATTATTTAACAATAATAATAATAATAATAATTATTATTATTTATCAAAATTCATGATTTAAAAAAATAAAAATTAATTAATGTTAGTAATGAAAAGTGAAAATACATTAATACCACCTCAATACATGATCTCTTATTTATAACAACTATTGGAAAATGGGTTATCGTATTAATTCCACTCTCAATAACCAAGACAATTTTGGGTAGTCGTGGGATGCAATCATACTTAGGGTAGACTAATTATATTATTAAAAAATACCACCAATCTCCAAATTATATAATAAAAAATTACCTTCTCAATGCACCTCTTTTGAATTTTAAAGCATTTTGATTGGCTAACATTGTATGGCATGGAATTGGTATTAGGGTTGGGAGACACATTTTTTAATCAAATTTCCTATGATAGGCTAGCATAAAGGGAATCACTCTTGTGGAAAGTAAAATTATGATATGATCTATTGGTGACTTGCTCAAGTATGATAATGATCGTGTTTTGATATAACAATTCCATGTTTGCACGTTGAACAACAATCCAATATAATATCAATCCAAAATTGTTGGAGACTAAAATTATCACTAGTTAGAAAGAAAATAAAATGAAGTGTGGCTACAAGCAAAGTTGCAGCGTGAAAGAAATCGCAACAACGTGAGTTGCAATAACGCAAGTTGCAGCAATGAAGCTTCAATGCGGAAAACAATACAACAATGTGAGTTGCAACAACAAGAGCTGCAGTAGCATTTGCGATTATAAATTCGGAGAAACTGAATCAATGTTGAATTGCAGTTTCAAATTATAGGATTCTCAACACTAGGAAATTAAATATTAACCACACATGAATTCCAAGTATTGTTCTACAAAATCTGGAATTGCAACAGACTGAGAAACAAAACAACTATGGAATTAAACATACATAATTTAAATGATAGATCCTACTTTGTAATACACAGGGATTACCTAACTAAGGAGGGGGGCCTAACCCCTTAGACAAGGCACTGAGCTGTGAAATCAAAATTGCACGATCACCAACACACAACAATGCGAATAGGAGAAGAACAAAAATTATATTGCAGAAATATGAAAGTTACAATAACATTCGAATTTTATCGTTAGAATAATTATTCCTCACTAGCTCAAGTGAGCTAGGGTGTTTATATAATAAAACTGATGTCAAAAGTAGAACAAAGGGACGGATGGATAACCATGAGAATCAATTGTTCATCCATTTACATTGAAATTTGCAAATTTTAGTAAGAATTGGGCATGTGCTGAATCAAATCAATTGAGCGACAATTAGTAGGAAAATTGATTTCTCTTTTAGTTGTCCACTTGCCTCGTGTCGCTTTCCCATGTGAGGATAATTTTCTAACTACTGATTGTAGTGTTGAATTTTGTGCTAGCGGACTTTGTACTCAGAATAACAACAATGGTAGACTTGGAGTCGTGGCAACAAAGAGTGTTCTTGGAGTGGCAGTGGTTGTTCAGAGTCCCAGCAATGGAAAGTGCACTTAGAGTTGCAACAGTTGGATTTTGCCTGCAATCGCAACAACAGAGAGTTCTCTTGGAGTTGTAGTAGTTCGAATGTGTCCATAATCACAACAACAGAGAGGGATTGCAGCCACTCCTAGGAGTTACAATTATTGTATTACTCTTGTGTAGCAGTATTAGTACATGAAAGTAGCAAGTTCCTTTAAGAAATATGCAATAATAGTGTAAAAATGGAATATGGGGAAATGTTCATACCTTAATGAAAAGTGAGGAAAAACTAGATAAGGAAAGTATCAAAAATGAAATGATCAATAGAAAATGGTAAGAAAAAAGGCATTAGATGGGTGCTGAAAGTATGCCAATTTAGGCACCTTTCATCACCCCTAGCCAAAAATTGTTCCATGTCCATATGCAACCAACAATCACTCAGGGTTAGAGGAATCAGGGTCATCATGGAGGTCGTTAACACCACATAATACTTCTCCTACTTCTTCATTTCCACTGGTGTCATGCTCTGATGTGACTCCTATGTTTTCTGCTAATTCCTCCTCTGTTTCAATCTGAGTGGATTCGTCAACTAACATAAAATGTGTAGCCTGGACAACTACTTCCCTTGTTTCTTTGATTTGAGTTGTTTATTATGAACTGGTGAAGGTTTTTCCTACAATACAAGGACTTGTTGCAAGGTAACCTAATTTCTCAGATTCCCTTTATTCTTCGAGCTCATTTCTCATCATTTTCGGATTGAGTTGTAGCTTCTAATTCTTCACTCTCAACATTCTATTTTTCTTTAACAAAGATGCATAAAAAGGTAAGGAGTGTGGGATGCTTACCCATGTGGCAGTGAGCTTCCTTTGAGGCTCAACAATATCAATTGATTCATGTTGTCCTTGTGCTTGTGCATCAACTGAGTCATCTCCACAAGTGTTTCATGTTGGATCATCAAACTCTTCTGCTTCTCGTTCTTCCTTGTCTGAATCCTGTGAGTGGGTAGGTTGTTCCCCAAGAGTGCCCCTTACTGGTTCTTGTGCAATAGTAAGGGCCTTTGGTTCTAATTCTTCCTTCTCTTCTATATTGGAAACAGTTTCATCAAGACTGCCTCTTTTTGGTTTAGCAAGAGCCTCTTGTTCATGTGGAGGAGTTTTTGGATCTCCAGAGTCCTCTAGTTCTTGATATTCTTGAGGCTTGGCAGATTATTCTTCATGGGTGCTCTTTACCAATTCTTGAATAACAATAGGAGCCTCTACATGTGATTCTTCCTTTTGTGTTGTATCATCTACCTCTCATGCAACATGTTCTCAAGAAGGACTCTCCACTGGTTCTTGTGGGATGGTGGGAGTTTTTTCTTCTGGTTCTTCTTCGTTTGAATATGTAGCAAGGAGTGCAATAATTTATTCACCCATAGTTCCTTTTGTTGGTTCTTATGTATCAAAAAATTCCTTTGTGTACATTCCCTCATTGGCTTCCATATTGGTGTCATCCACTGGTTCTTCTATCAACGGAGGGTTTTATCTCTATTATTTCATCCACTTCCAAGTTGTTTCCCCCCTATGCTTCTTCTTTCATCTCAACAGGTTTATATTTCTGCGTTGAGTTGAAGCCATGTGGCTCGTTCTTCATTTCTTTGGAACGGGGGTTTGCCTCTTTTTAAACCCTCTAACTCTCTTTTTAGAGGGTTTGGTGGCGGTTACCTCAACATTGATGTCATGGCATTCCTTCGTTGGAGTTGCAACAGGTTGGCCCCTTTTCCTAGTTGTCCTTTAGGAAGTCTTTGATGGAGGAGTTCCAGTAGCTAGGCTTATCGTGTTTGTGATAGTGTTATCTAGTAGAGCAGTTGCAGCCACGACTTCTTCTAGTGATGGAAGTGAAACCATTTCATGAAGTGTATCCATTTCATCCTCAGAGAGTATAAAAGGTGGTCGAACAATATTGTTCCAAGTGTGACCTTCCTTGTGCAATGTGTGTTCCAACAAGAGCTCTATAAGGCCATGGTTTCAAACGACGTCCCTGGGGTTCTTTTCCCTTAGGAAGAGTGTTTTCATCGTCTGCAATTTTCTGGACAAGAATTATGGCACATTAATTGGTTGGTTGTGTCGAATATGATCGAGAAATCATATATGATGGACATAGACAACTCCATAGTGACCTTTGTAGGTAAAATATCGATGCTCAAATATAGCCATGTATTTCCAGGGGTGTGGCAAAGACCAGCATTTGAATCATGTACCCTTCTTCACTAAGGCCTCCCCATCTTCAAGAAATTTCCCCATAATTTTAGTCTAGGAGATTCTTCTTATGTACCATCTCTCACCTATCCTTGGTAAATCGGTGACTTATGCTAGTCTCTCTTCAGTGAATTATACCTGATCACGTGATACCATGGAGTGTTCGGCTCTGAAATTCAAAGAAAAATCCAGAGCTACTTCATTTTCATATCCCTTTAAGTGTTGCACATATTCCATCCAATCGACTTGTTGCAAAATTTCTCTAATGTTATTGTATGCCTCAGGCAACAATACTTATGTAGTTTCCCTGCATATCAATGATCTCCCCATGGCTCCTTTTTCCTGCTAACTCTGATTGCTTGTGTTTGCATGAGATATGGGTGTTAATCGAGTGGAGAATTTTGAATTGCGACAATAATGGTGGTGGATATGGTAATGAGAGTGTAAGGTCACAGATTTGTAAATGATGGTGTAAGGTGGAAATTAGTGGAATGGTAATAGAAATTATACCATTTAAAACTACTCATTACATATTATTAGTGGAACTTTCACCTGTCTCTTATTACCTTGAGTGGCTATACAAGTATGATGTTGATGGAGTTGCAACGACGGAAGACGTAGTCACATCAACAGTCTTAACTAGAATTGCAGCATTGACATTATTGGTTATGTCGACCGGAAGTGCAGTCACGGTGACACTGACAAATTGAAAGATGCAAGCTGAGTCATAGAAATGGGAGTTGTGGCAACAAAGCTACAACACTGAGAGTTATAGCAACGAGAGTTTCAAAAACTGGTGGTGCAACCTCAGTGGTGTAGACGAGAATTGAAACACCGTTGAAGATGACGAGAGGTGTCAATGAGAAGTGTGAAAATAAAGTAAGGATGCAAGTGGAGTTGCAACAACGTGAGATGAAGAAAACGAAATGAGAGGGGAGAGGTTTTAGAAAATGAAACAGAACTGCAAGTGGATTTGCAACGAAGGGAATTTAGCAATGGGAATAGTTGTAGCAAAATTTTTCAGAAATATAGGTATACCAATAGAGGACAAACACCTTCAGTAACCACTCACACAACTAGATCCAATATCAACACACCAATGTTTTGGAATGGTAAAACCCCTACAGGGAAACGTCCACGACCCCAGCCAATGCGACCACTTGGAGCAATTTATTAAGGAAAACGAAAAAGATTACAGATACATTTTACAAGAGATTTTCTCACAATCGATCATCGGAAAATGACCCTCCATGCTCTTTAAATAGAGATCATGGACCAATCGGGTGCTAAGACATGGATCAATGGTGGTTAAGATCGAGGAGATTATGAACCGCCAGATCACTCTATGTCGGGAACATATCATGACTTTTGGATTTCCTAACTACAAATGCATACTAATGTGATGCAGACCCCCTATCCCTCTTAAGGGTTGTGTGACCTCCCGGTCAGGATCTCTGATTCTGGAGTCAGAATGACTCTCCTGGCTCCGAGATGGAACCTCTATCTCCAATTCCACATGCCCTTGTATGTGTTTTTCCCACTCAAACCAACACTAGGCACGACCCTCCACTCCACGTGACCATAGGCGCGACCATGGGCTTAACTAAAAAAAAACGCGTCGTGTTTCGTGACCTCGGGGTTTCCAATACAGCGAGTCCTTGGCCCCTCCAAGTCCCGAAACCCCGATGAAGGCTAACGGAGGTTAGCTCCTCCTCTTTCCCAACTCACGTGACCACACACTCATGACCACAAACTTTACCATGAAGGCGCGTCTGACTCCTCCAAGTCACGAACAGCGAAATCATGATGACGTGGGACCTACAGCCCAGATGTCCCCTTGGCCGACGGTTGCGATCACTTTGGCATTTCGTGACTTCACCCTTCACAAAATCCATTCATTCCTCCTCCCAGTCATCAAAATGTCGAAAAAATCCCTCGCTGCAGATCAATGGCTCTAAGCCTCCGAAGATTCGATAGTCCAGATCTTGTCTTGGTGAATTGCTATTTCGTGATTCGTGGTTTTAGGATTCAAGGACCTCTGTACTCCCAACTCGCGATAGCCGATATCGCGAAATGGACCAATGGTCCAGATCTATTAGGGATCGACAACTACTATCCCTCCTGAATTTTGGGTGTTGAAAGGCCCTCGTCGTTAACCTTCTCATAGTTCCACTTGATCCAATGGCCTGTGGGATGTCAGTGGTTCCACCTCGAGGCTCTACACCATATGTTCAATTCTTCATGGGTTTTCCCTCCTAGACGTACGCAATGTTAACACTTGCACACTTGTCTCGAATCAGACAGTCAATAACGCTCCTTCTCATGATCTCTTAGTCTCTCAGACTTAGAAAAATTTCTAATTCCCCAAAGGTTTCGACCTTCGCTTCTCCTGGGAAATGGGTTCCTAGATCTCGATAAAACTTTCTGAAGTTTTGTTCCTCCTGAGCTTCATCTAGTGCAGACTTCGATTTCCCATGCACTCCTTGCATCTAAGGGATCTCGATAACTCAGATCCAAGGGGTTTCTCACAGAGAAATTCCTCCCAATCTCCTTGTGTTCCCCTCTGGCTCGATTCACACCTTGTAGAGATTTAAATGAAGAGAAACAATTGAAACTGGAAAAACTAACATTCACAGTTCCATTCTCTCCTATCTTGATTCATTCACTTGCTCATAAAAACATAATGATAGGAAATTGCAAACACCATTCACACACCATGATTTTGGATCAATTCTCCTTATGTTATATTCACAAGTGCCAAAATGGCTACAAAATACATTCAATTTACAATCACTGAAAACCGAGATCTCCTGCTAACTCGCAGCTCTCTTACAGCTAACTTCTCTCTGTATTGCAGCTAACCCTATATGGGTGTACCAAACCTCTATTTAACTCACAAGGCTTTTTAGGGTTTACCTTGCCTACTTATATACTCTAAAAATTAATCTATTGGCTATCTTAGACCAGTCTCAATCCAAAGTCGTAATGGAAACTCCTAATCTGCTTGTGATTTTCAAAACGTGCCTCAAAGGGTAAATTTCAGCACTGGTTCAAGCATGCCTCCAAAGGTAAATTTTGGCGTTGAGTTAAGGCAGATTTCAGAATCGTTTGCAATTGCCAATGTTGAAGTTCTGGAAGAACTCCCATGTGTTGAGTGGTCCTACCTATGCGCGCTTGCCAATGATTCTATTGCATCATACTCCCCTTGACAGAAATTCATGGACTCCTGTCCATGAGCTCCTGCACTGATTTTCCCAGCTTATGGATGCCAGCTTCATTTTCCCAACTGGCATCTTCAATTGGGTGTCCCTTCCATTTGACCGGATATTCAAAATATGTTTTCCTTCTGGTCTTATTGTCAATCCTCTGATCCACAATTTTCTCCATCCATGGCTTTTCTTCCACGGGAATTTGTTCCTCCCACTGAATCCTCCCTTGATCTTCTGATCCTTCTATTTCATCTTTCCTGTAAGAATACAGGTCTGAAACTTGAATATGGGTGAAATGCCCACACCATCTGGCAGCTCAATCTCATAGGCATTTGCATCAAACTTCCTTAATATCTTACAGGGTCCTATCTTCTTCATCTTCAACTTGTTATATGTTCCCCTAGGGAACCTTTCCTTCCTAAGATGTGCCAAAACCTGATCTCCTACTTCGAATTGAAGTTTCTTGTGATGTTGATCAACTCTGTGCTTGTATTTTTTATTAGAACTCTACAACTGTTCTCTAATCTGGCTATGGAGTTTTTTCATTTCAGCAATAAAATCTTTTGCTCCAACACTTCTGATCTCACCATGTTCCAAGTCTCTCAACTCAGACAATCCCTTGGGTTGCATTCCATATAGTATTTGGAATGGGATCCTTCCAGTGCTCCTGTTTGGTGAAGCGTTGTATGCAAACTCTGCTTGTGGTAGAATCTAATCCCACTGATTATGATGCTCAGTGATTGAACTCCTCATTAAATTTCCCAAACTTATATTTATCGCCTCATTCTGTCCATCTGTTTGAGGGCAATAAGCTGAGATGAAGGAAAAATATGTCCCCATCTTCTTCCACAACGTCCTCCAAAAGTGACCAACAAATTTTGTATCTCTGTCCAAGACAATTCTCCTGGGTAGGCCGTGAAGTCTCACAACTTCTTTGAAGAATAGATTTGCAACATGTGTTGCATCACTGGTCTTCTGGCATGGGATGAAATGTGCCATCTTTGAAAATCTATCCACTACCACAAATATGGAATCAAATCCCCTTTGTGTTCTTGGAAATCCCAACACAAAATCCATGCTTATTTCATCCCAAGGCCTCTCTGGTATTGGCAATGGTTGATACAATCCAGTGCTCTATCTTTTCCCCTTTTCATGTTGGCAGATTCTACATTTGTTCACAAATTTTATCACCTATTTTCTCATGCCTGGCCAATAGTATGAACTGCTCAACTGTGCAAATGTTTTATCATGGCCGAAATGTCCAGCCAATCCTCCAATGTGCTTCTCCTTCAGAAGATTATCCCTCATTGAGCATCTTGGTATGCACAACTGACTTCCTCTGAACAATAATCCTTCTTGAATCATGTACTTTGTCCACTGACTTCTATCTCTCAATGCAGGGTTTGTACATGCTTCATATGCTTCCTTGAAGTCTGTATCATCACAATACACATCCTTAAGGTGTTCAAACCCCAAGGTCTTCACCTAGAATTCCTACAGAATTAAACATCTCCTGCTTAATGCATCAACGACCTTGTTATCATTTCCAGCAATATGTTTCATGATAAAAGTAAAATTCTGCATAAATTCAACCCATTTCGCATGCCTTTGATTCAATTTTTCCTACCTAGTTACGAATTGTAAGGCTTGGTTATCGTTGTACAAGACAAATTCCTGTGGGACAAGATAATGTCTCCACTTCTTCAAGGCTTGAATTATGGCATAAAACTCCTTGTCATATGTGGAGTACTTCCTCTTGGTCTCGTTCAACTTCTTACTGAAATAGGCAACAGGTCTGTTATCTTGACTCAAAACTATTCCTATTGCAACTCCACTTGCATCACATCTTACCTGAAATGTCTTTTCAAAATTTGGCAAGACCAGAATTGGTCGTTATGTTATCTTCTCCTTCAGTATTTTGAAGCTCCTTTCGCCCTCCTCTATCCACTTAAATGACCCGTTCTTCTTCTTCGTTGTATCCATCATTGGTGCACAAATTCCACTGAAGTCTCTGATGAACTTCCTATAGAAGCTCGCTAATCCATGGAATCTCCTTACCTCGAACATGCTTCTTGGTGACGGCCATTCTCTGATCGCTTTCACCTTCTCTGGATCCATCTTTAGTTCATTTGAAGAGGTCAAAAAACCCAAGTAAATGAGTTTTTTCTTCATAAAAGAGTACTTCTTCAGATTTATCAACAACTTCTCCTATTGTAGCCTTCTCATCACTAGCGTTAGGTGCCTCAAATGATCCTCTTTAGTCTTGCTAAAGATCATTATATCGTCCAGATATACACCCACAAATTTTCCAATGAAATCTTTCAGAATTTCATTCATCATCCTCATAAAAGTGCTCAGGGAATTTGTTAATCCAAATGGCATAACTAGCCACTCATACAGATCTTCATTTGTCTTAAAGGTTTTTTTCCATTCATCACATTCTCTCATCTTGATCTGGTGATATCCACTTTTCATATCTATATTAGAAAATAAATTTTCTCCACTTAATCAATCCATTAAATCATCCATTCTAGGTAAAGGAAATCTATACCTGATGGTGATCTTGTTGATGGCTCTTGAGTCTGTGCACATTCTCCATCCTCCATATTTCTTTGGAATCAACATAGTTGGTACTGCGCATGGGCTCAAACTCTCTCTAACCAAACCTTTGTCTAGCAACTCTTGGACTTGGCTCTTCACCTCCTCATTCTCTTGAGGTGTCAATCTGTATGTTGCTTTGTTCGGCAGACTTGATCCTGATATCAAGTCGATATGATGATTGATACTCCTGATGGGTGGAAATGAGTTTGGCATCTCATCCACCACTATATCAACGAAATTATCCAATAGTTCCTGAACTTCCTTAGGAAAATCATCCATTGATATACTTGTAAGGATAACTCTGGGTTTTCTTACCACAACAAACTACATCTCCTACTCTTCCTTAACTTCTTTCAAGAGTTCCTTCCCACTCATGATAAGTATGTTGGTGTTGGCTTCTTCTTTCACTCTCTTCTCCTATATTGGCAGCAACATATGTGTTCTACCATTCTTCTCCAATGTATAGGTATTTTTCCTCCCATCATGAATGATTTTTTGTCAAACTGCCACGGTCTTCCCAACAGAATATGGCATACATACATGGGAATTACATCACATAGGATTTCATATTTATAACCTCCTATTTTAATCTCAACCAAGCATTGTTTAGTAATCATTACCTCGTGTCCTTTTTGCAACCATGAGACCTTGTATTGATTTGGATGTGCATTTGTCTTCAACTCCAATTTCTCCACCATCTCTGTGGATACTAGGTTTTTAGTGCTCCCACTGTCAATGATCACCTTGCATACTTTTTCCTTAGTCTTTCAAGTTGTCTTGAAGAGATTGTTTCTCTGCACTAGATTTTCAATTTCTGCCTCTAGTTTTAAGAGAATTTTTCTCAGCATCAGAGATGCTCCATCCTCTGCTCCTTATGCTTCAACATATCTTTGTTGTGCTTCTGAAATGTGAGCTTCTCCTCCTTCCTTCTTCTTCTTGGGGCATTCCCAAGACATGTGCCATGTCTTTCCACAGGCATAGCATTGTATTCCTCCTTTGCCTCTTCCCCTAGAAGATTTTCTTCCACCATCATGTCCTCCTCTGTAACCTCCTCCTCGTTTTGGGTGACTGTGTGGTTTCTCAGCCTCATCCTTAGACTGATGTGTTCTGTCATGGGTAAATCCCTTGATTTTTCTTGGGAATGAGATTTTACCTCTTCCTCGTTGGTTTTGTTTTCTGGACATCTTCTCCTCTACCTTCAATACAAACTGATAAGCATCCTCAACGGTTCTTACTAACATCATACTGAGCTCATCCTGGATTTCATATCTCAGACCATTTATATATCTGGAAACTTTTTCTTCATCTCTCTCCCTTTGTCTAGTTCTAATGTTCAGCCGGTAGAACTCCTCGGTGTACTCTTTAACTGCCATCCCTTTCTGTCTCAGGTTTTGTAGCTTCCTGAACAGATTGATTTCATAGTCCTTGGGTATGAACTTAGCCTTCAGCTTGGCTACCATTCTGTTCCTACTCTTTATCCTCTACTTGCCTTTACTTCTCCTCTCAGCCTGTAGTTCATCCCACCATAGTGTTGCATGCCCTTTTAGCCTGATGACTGCCTGCTTCACCTTCTTCTCCTCATCGACATCTTCATAGTCGAAGTGTTTTTACATGGATCTTATCCAATCCAATAGTTCTTTAGCATCTAGATTCCCCTCATACATGGGAACCTCTATCTTAGCTCTGCCTCCCAACCTAGCAACTACTCTCAACAAACGTTCTTCTTCAGCCTCCTCTCCTACAGCTTCTTCAACCTCAACCTCTTCACTTTTTGCATCACTGACGTCTCCAGCGTCAGGTTCTCTTCTCTGTGATACTTCCATTGATTCCAATCTGGTGTGAAGTTCTTGCATCTCCCTCTCTACAGCACGGTTGGATAAAGGTGCCTCTCCTCGTCTCCTTGGTGGCATTGTGTTGGCTTCTTGTCACACATAGAGTAAAAATTTGAGTTCTTTGTCTCCCCCCTCTTCTCTTTCTCTTTCACCTGAAGTCTACAGACGAATAATTTATGCTATGATACCACCTGATGCAGACCCCCTATCTCTCCTAAGGGCTGTGTGACATCCTAGTCAGGATCTCTGATTCTGGAGCCAGAACAACACTCCTGGCTCCGGGCTGGAACCTCTATCTCCGAGTCCACAAGCCCTTGTCTCTTTTTTGTCTGCGCAAACCAACACTAGGCGCGAGCCTCCACTCCACGTGACCGCAGGCGGGACCACGGGCTTAACTCAAAAAAAATGTGTCACGTTTTGCGACCCCGGGGTTTCCAATACAACGATTCCTTGGCCCCTTCAAGTCTTGAAACCCCAATGAGGGCTAACGGAGGTTAGCTCCTCCTCTTTCGCAACTCACGTGACCACATGCTCATGACAAAAAACTTTACCACGAAGGCACGTTTGACTCCTCCAAGTCATGAACACCGAAATCGTGATGACGCAGGACCTATGGCCCAAATCTCCCCTTGGTCGACAGTTGCGATCACTTCGTTGTTTCGTGTTTCATGAATTTTCCCTTCAAAAATTCCATTCATTCCTCCTCATGGTCATTGAAATGTCGAAACACTCCCTTGCTGCAAATCAACGACTCTAAGCCTCTGAATATCTGACGATCCTGATCTTGTCTTGGAAAATCGCTATTTCATGGTTCATGGTTTTGGGAGTCAAGGACCTCTGTCCTCCCAACTCGCAATAGCCGATATCGCGAAATGGACCAATGGTCTAGATCTATTGGGGATCGATGGTTGCTATCCCTCCTGAGTTTTGGGCATTGGAAGGCCCTCGTCGTTAACCTTCTCACAGCTCCACTTGATCCAATGGCCTATGGGATGTCAACAGTTCCCCCTCGAGGCTCTCCACCATCCATTCAAGTATTCATGGATTTTCCCTCCTAGACGTACGCAACGTTAACGCTTGCGCACTTGTCTCGAATTAGACAGTAAATAACTCTCCTTCTCCTGAGCTCTTAGTCTCTCAGACTTAGAAAATTTTCAAAGTCCCTGAAGGTTTCACCCTTCGCTTCTCCTAGGAAATGGGTTCCTGGATCTCGATAACACTTTCTGAAGTTTTATTCCTCCTAAGATTGATCTGGTGCAGACTTTGATTTTTTGCACACTCCTTGCGTCTGAAGGATCTCGATAACTCAGACCCAAGGGGTTTCTCACAGAGAAATTCCTCTCGATCTCCTTGTGTTCCCCTCAGGCTCGATGCACACTTTGCAGAGCTTCAAATGAAGAGAAACAATTGAAACTGGAAAAACTAACATTCACAGTTCCATTCTCTCCTATCTTGATTCATTCACTTGCTCATAAAAACAGAATGAAAGGAAATTCCAAACATTGTTCACACACCATGATTTTGGATCAATTTTCCTTTTGTTGTATTCACAAGTGCCAAAATGGCTACAAAATACATTCAATTTACAATCACTAAAAACTGAGATCTCTTGCTAACTCGCAGTTCTCTTATGGCTAACTTCTCTCTGTATTGCAGCTAACCCTATCTGGGCGTACCAAACCTCTATTTAACTCACGGGGTTTTTTAGGTTTTCCCCTGCCTACTTATCTACTCTAAAACTTAATCTACTGGCTATATTAGACTAGTCTCAATCCAAAGTCGTAATGGAAACTCCTGCTCCACTTGCGATTTTCAAAATGTGCCTCAAAGGGTAAATTTTGGCACTGGTTCAAGTGTGCCTCCAAAGGTAAATTATGGCGCTGAGATAAGGAGGATTTCAAAATCGGCTGCAACTGCCAACGTTGAAGTTCTAGAAGAACTCCCATGTGACGAGTGGTCATGCCTCTGTGCACTTTCCAACAATGCTCCTGCATCATAATGCATACTAAAGAAACACACTAAGAAACACACTTTTACCTAACGACACATTAGACCAAGTAGATCTTAACTAACTCCTAAGTCTCTAAATATCCTAACATCCCCCCTTAAGAACAACTTGAGATAGGATTGAAGGATTTACAATAGTGACATAATAGGAGAAGGAAGGAGGCATTAGAGCCTATCCCCCCTTAATGACAACTTCCTGAACTCCTAACATAGATCAAAGTTTGGAAAACTTCACTTCTATAAGAGACTTTATGAAAATGGTTACAACTTGATCTTTTGTAGGGAAAAGGATCACTTCAATAACTTGATCATGAATGAGCTTTCTGATGAAGTGCATGTGTATCTCGATGTGCTTGCTGCGATGATGTTGAACTGGGTCTTTAGAGAGATTGATGGCACTCTGATTGTCGCACCAAAGGTTGGTCGAATGTTGTTGCTGGAATCCAAACTCTGAAAGGATCTATCGACTCCACAAAGCTTCCTAACTTGCATTTACCGTTGCTCAATACTCTGCTTCTACTGAAGAAAGTGCAATAGCCTGTTGTTTTTTATAGGCCCAAGCAACAAGTCTTGAACCAAGGCTGAAAACATAACCTGCAATAGACTTATGATCATCAGGGTCATTGGCCCAATCTGAATGACTGAAACCAACCAATAAAGGAGTCCCCCCTAAACTGTAATTTATCCCGAACTGAACTATACCATGGACATAGAGAAGTATCCTTTTAGCTACTTTCCATTGGCTTTCATGGGATGTTTTCATATACCGGGCAATAAGACCAACATCAAAGGAAATATCAGGACAGGTATGAGTCAAGTATAAGAGGCTACCAACTAACTGACGGTACAGGGTGGTGACAACTTCGGGAGAAATACAAGTGGCAGTAATATTGACTCTAGTCTAGAAGGGAGAAGGGAATGGTTTACAATCATCCATGTGAAAGCGACAAAGAAGGTCACAAGCATACTTAGACTGAGAAATAAAAATTCCTTCATTGGTTTGCAAAACTTGGAGGCCAAGGAATTAGTGCAAAAAACCTAAGTCTGGCATTTCAAATTTCTTCTTAAGGATGGTTTTCACACGGTTTAAAAGTTTTGAGTCTCTACCATTAAGGATAAGGTCATCAACATAAAGGACAAGGATTATGATATGGATTCCTACTTTCTTGGTATAGACATTAGGATCAGAATGACATCTAGAGAATTTGATGTCAATAAGAAAGTTTTCCATTTTGGCATACCAAGCTCGAGGAGCTTGCTTAAGACCATAAAGAGATTTCTTAAGGCGACACACAAGGATAGAGTCATTATGGACATATCCAGGAGGTTGTTCCATGTAGATTTATTCTTGCAAATCTTCGTGCAAGAAGGAATATTTAACATCCATCTGATGGACCTCCCATTTATGTGAGGTAACAAGGGCAAGAACAAGGTAGATGGAATTCATTTTCAACTTAATAATATTCAATTCCTTCAAATTGTGAAAATCCTTTGGAAACTAACTGAGCCTTGTGGCTTTCAACACTTCATCTGATGTATACTTAGTTTTGTAGACCCATTTACATCTGAAAAGTTTTCTTCCTTTTGGAAGAGGTACAAGATCCCAAGTATCATTTTCCATTAAACAACAATACTCTTCATTCATTGATGTATCCCAATCTAGATGACCTGAAGCTTCTGTAAATGTCTCTGGATCATGAGTCTCTGAAACTTGAGCCAAAATAGAAGAGGCTCACTAGAACTATGAATGTGTTCAATGTTGATCTGAAGGATCACTGACAAGACCACCAATTGCTTCTCATGTTGAATTGACCCATCTAGGAAGCGGTGGAACTAATGTTGGTTCAGGTTAAAAGGACCCATCTGGAGGAAGGTGAGTAGGTAGAGGTGTATTTTCATCCTCACTATCATCATCTGAAGAAGAAACCGGAATAGGAACAGAAGAAGGCACAAACGTCGAATATGGCTCATAGGCCAAAGAAGGCACAATCGTCGAATTAGGCTTGAAGGCCAAGAGATTTTCATCAAATTTAACATCTCTTCTAATAATAATTTCATTACAATGTGGTTGAATAAGTCTATAACCTTTGACATCTTTAGAATAACCAACCAATATACCCTTCTCATTTTTAGGTTGCAATGTTTTCCTTTTCTCATCAGGAATGTGAGCCCATGCTATACTGCCAAATACATGAAAGTGACTTACATTTGGTTTAATTTTAGTCCAAGATTCTTCCAGTGTTATATTTTTAAGAGCCCTTGTGGGAGTGCGATTTACTATGTAATTTGCATAGTTGATTGCTTCCGCCCAATACTTTAGACTTAATCCCTTAGATTGGATCATACAATTAGTCATTTCTTTTAATGTGTGGTTATTTCTCTCAACAACACCATTTTGTTGTGGTGTATATGGAATAGTGTGTTGCATTTGGATCCCATGTGTAGTGAAGTAACTTGTAAAATTATTGTTCACATATTCACCTCCATTATTTGTTCTTAACTTTTGAATTTGATGTCCAAATTT
>ML797876.1:545096-562361 GCA_009831015.1 Picea engelmannii
TTCCTAAAAAAGGCTTCATTTGATAAGGATCGATGATATAGTAAAATTCTATGTCCATTAGCCATTAAAGGAATTATGTCTTCATCTATGGTACGTAGTTTGATGGCCCCATTGTCGTATATTTTATCAATCTTGTATGGACCGAGCCATCTGGTGTGAAATTTTCCTATGAAGTATTTGAACATGGAATCAAATAGTAATGCCCAATCTCTAGCTTTGAACTTCTTTTTCTCGATAACATTAGCATGCCATCTCGCCCTTTGGTGATATATCATTGTGGCTTGATGTAGGGCATCCTATTGTATCTTTTCCAACTCATTAATTTGAATCACGAGTCTTTGTTTTTGAGCCTATGATAGGTCCAAACCAAGTTGTATTGTTGTCCTAAGTGTCTAGATTTATGTCTCGATGGGTAGTAGTACTATTTTCCCATATACTAACTCATAAGGTGTGCATCATGTAGTAGTTCTCTAGGTTGTTCTATAGGCCTATAAATCTTTCGGGAGTCTATCAGCCCAATCCTTGAGGTGTAGTCTGACATTTTTAGTGATAATGGACTCAAGGATCCTATTAGTCCCCTCTACTTGTCCATTTTCCTGTGGGTGATATGGTGTTATTAATCTATGCTTGATTTTATAGTTTTCCATGACATATCTGACGAGCCATGACGTGAATTGATTTCTTTCCTTGGTCACTATCTCTCGTGGTATTTAGAATCTTACAAATATATATTCATGGAAAAACTCTACCATTGCCTACTTGGTTGCTGTCAAAAATGATTTTTCTTCCATCCATTTTGTGACATAATCCGTACAAATGAGGATGTAGGAGTGTCGATGGGAAGGGGCATTTATTGGTCTCACAAAATCAATGGCCCATTTTTCAAAAGGTTATAACACCATTTGTGGTTGTAGAAACATTGTATTTTCTTGTATGGGTCTACCCATGTGTTGATAGTTGTCGCACCTCTTCACATACTCTTTGGTGTCTATGAAAAGTGTGGGCCAATAATACCCCTAGTGGAGTTCCTTGTACCCAGTCCTTTTATCGTAAAAGTGGGCCCATCATGACAGGCTTATAGTCTCTCATCAATCCTCTCATACACATATTCTGATAATCAAATCAGGTCTAGTGTAGAAGAGGCAACCATCAATCCATGAAAATATTTCTCTTTTCCTGACTACACATTTTCGTTCTTTGGGAGTCAGATGATGTAGAAGCTTTCATGCAGCCAAAAGGTTAGCAATATCTGCAAGCTAAGGTGAGTTAGTAGATACTGCAAAGAGATGTTTATCTGGAAAGAAATCTTCTACTAGAGGTTCATTCTCATTATATATTATTCTAGAAAGAAATTCAACAATTACATTATCTTTTCCTGGTTTATCGAGGATGGTAATATCAAATTCTTGTAATAAAAGAAACCATCTAGTGACCCTGCCATTGGTGATTGGATTTTTCATTAAATATTTAATAGCACCATGATCAATATGAAAGATTACGAAATATCCAATAATCTAGTGCCTAAACTTTTTTATTGCATGAATAACAACAATAAACTCTTTCTGAGTTACCATATAATTCAATTTTGTAGGCGAGAGATTCTTACTAACGTAGTAGATTGCATATGGGTAATTTCCTTCCAGTTTTCCTAGAACGGCTCCAACAACAATGTCTGATGCATATGCGGAGATGTGGAATGGGAGGGACCAATTAGGTCCTCGTAAAATGGGAGCTTCAAACACTTTGATTTTCAATTCATCAAGCGCATGCTAATATATCTCTATCCATACAAACTCGGTATCTTTATTAAGTAAAGAAAATAACGAACGATCAATACATGAAAAGTTTTCAATGAATCTATGGCAATAACCAACGCATCCCAAGAAACTTCATACCTACTTTGTGAATTTGGAGTTGGAAAATTTAATATTACCTTTACTTTTTCTGGATCAACTTGAATACCTTTAGCTGAGATGCGATGTCCTAGTATGATGGCATCCATTAATATCATTGAACATTTTCATTACTAAGGGAGACATTTGAATCTTTTCAACCTATGAGTTTTTTCTCTAATTTGTCTAATGCCTCATCGAATTCATCCCCATATGTTGTGGAATCGTCCATATATATTTCCATGCAATCATGAATTATATCAGAAAATATACCAATCATAGCTCGTTGAAAGGTGGAAGGGGAATTGCATGAATCAAATGCAAGAAAACGGTAGGAAAATGTCCCCTAAGTATAGGTAAACATTATTTTCTCTTTATCTACTAGTGTGATTTGGATCTGGTTATACTCGTTGAATCTATCGAGGAAAGAAAATTATTTCTTCCCTGCTAATGTGTCCATGACATGGTTGATAAATGGAAATGGGAAGTGGTCTTTATGTGTTTATTTATTGAGTTCTCTATAGTCAACACAAATGATCCATTTACCATTTTTCTTTGGTACCATGACAAGAGGGGAGACCCAGTGGCTATCATAAATTGGATAGATGAAGTTAGCTATAAGCAATTTATGTAGCTCTTCTTTGACCATGTCCTTCAGTGTCAAGTTCATCCGACACTAGGGTTAGCGAATGGGCTTGGATCCTTCCTTAATATATATGTGATGTGTGCATAAGTAAAGATGGATCCCCTTTGTGTCAGAGTAATCCCAAGCGAAGGCATCACTATGATTTTGCAACACTTTATCCAATCTCTCTTTTTGTTGTTTGGTCAGTACTTGGTTTATTTTCAAGGTTTTCCTTGGGTTGATTTCTATAGTTTTGGTAAGGGATCCTTGGTATTTTTTTGGTGAGGATTCATGTTCAATGGGTGAGATGATTGTTAAGGCTAGAGAATCCTATGTTTCTGGTTGCATAACCTGCTCAATAATTTGTGTGTTTCCTGAGGAAGATAAAGAGGCTATGAAAGCATTGATTTTTTCGTCCTTCGTTTTATCTCTTATGGATAAGTATTAATATATGGAGAGTAATTGATGGACTTCCCCTTATTCCTCACTATCTTCTTCGTCAACCCAAAGTGATGTTTCTAGATCTATGTTGGGTTTGGTGGGAGGATATAAGGTTAATTGTTTTGTGGATGTCCCGTGGGAGATGGTCATGTTTCCTGACCTACAATCGATGTAGGCATTGACAATGGCCAGCCAAGGTCATGCTAGGATTAGAGAATACCATCCCAAAGAGGCTTTGGGTTGTAGGACCATGAATTCAGTAGGATATTCCCATGAATCCATAGAGATCACTAAATATTCTAAAATTCCCTCTGGTTTAATGATTGATCTATCAACAAGTTGAAGTACGGCTGGGGTTTCCATAAGACTTGTAATACCTAAGTCTTTCATGGTCCTGCATGTCATAATAATGATGGCATCCCCTAGGTTGATTAATGTGTTACTAATAAGTGTATTTTTTATCTGCACATTAACAAACATACTGTCAGGGTCAGATTATTTCGCTGCGAGAACTTCCCCAATCATTAAGTCAAATAATTTTCCCATGACATGTATAGTTTGGGGATCCTTTTGTTTCCTTCTGAGTTTCCTCAAGAAAAGTTCCCATACTTCTTTTAAATCTATGGGCATATCCTTGATGTCTTGAAATAGTGCTATTTTGACACACACATTTTTGACTTCTCCTAGGAACTCAAAATCAGGCTGAGTAAAAGGTTTCTCTAGTTGTAACCTTTATCGGTAGGGTGGGTTTTGAAGTTCAAGGTGGACACTCTCATCTTTTGAAGGTTACTGAGATTGTTTTGGTTCTAATTCTTCATTTCAGACATCCTCATTCAAATATTCAATGATAATATGAGGTTGGCCCTTGGTTATTGTCTTCCCATATTGAAGGTGAATATCATTGCATTCCAGGGAAGAGTTGGAATAAGTCAAATAGGTTGCAAGTCTAGCATCTTTCATCGGTTGGCATGGCCTTCCATTATTCGGGTTAAGGATGGGTTGTGAAGGTAGTATTGGTCGAGGAGGGGCAGATTTGGATGCCTGCATCTAGTGATCCAGGTGGATATCAGTGGTCACCCACCTTTTCCAACTGGCTCAAAATAGTTTTCTGGCAATTTTGGCAATTTACTATTTTTAGCAGTTTTAACTTTCGGGGCCATTTTGAGGGCCTAAATGAATTTTTTTTCAGGATCGAGCTTCTCAATGATAGTTGAAGGCATGATTTATCCCCCAAAATGAATCTCCTCGATGATACCTTTCCAACTGGTTATCATATTCCTAAAACAAAGATCGTATGCAAAAGTTACGACCCCGGGAAGTTGATGTAATAACTTACCCAAACGGGGCCCATATGACTTTTGGCATTCCATCTCCTAGGGTTAGGTTTTTGGATGTCTAGGGTTTTTGGAATTCTCGTTTATTTTAAAAATTCCTTCAAAGCCTCATTGTAATGATATTCTTTCAAATCAGTGCATCTGTCACATCTCTTCTCAAAGATAAGCCGCCACCATTCCAGCAAGCTTGTTTCCGCTGCATTTTACAGTTTCATCTTATTTCCTTATTGAATAGAAAACTAGTTTTACTTCTCATGGAAGGAGAAAATAAAGATGGAGGGACAAGATATCCTTTCAAACTGTTGATTGAGGAATCCCTCATGCAACAAAGGAACGAGATGATGGATAGTTTCATGCAAATCCTTTGGCAGCTACCAACAAGCGACACATCTTCTTCGAGCGGAGGCATCACCCCCTTCAAGGTACAAATAAACTTCGATATTCCTATATTTGAATTTTAGATAGATGCAAATGTTGTATACAAGTGTTTGAATCTACTAGAAGGGTATTTTTCTATCCATAACTTTTCAAATAGAGAAAATATTACTTTTTCACTCCTCAAAGTCATTCCCCATGTCAAATATTGGTGGGAAACTTTCTGCGAGCAAAATGAAACAGAGAAACCCTCATTATTTACAGTCATGACCACTTGGGAATCCTTTAGGGATGTTATTAAGGAATAATGCTACCTGTCAGAAGTTATGATGACTTGTATACCTAATGGACCACACTACGGCAAGAAAGAGACCAAGCAGTGTCAGATTTCACAAATATCTTCCATACCTTGTGCACCAAGTTGGGTATCAAATATTCAGAGCGACATCTAGTGCTCAAGTATCGTGACACTCTACATAGATACATCCATACCGAAATTGAATTTCTAGACATCTCCTCCTTGGGCACGACCTACCAATATGCTGTCAAAATCGAGCAGAAGCTCAAACAAAAGACGCAGAAATTTGGGCCTGGGAACCCCTCACAACAAAATCCAGGAAATGGTGGCCCCAACCCACAGACCAAAGGACAGAGAAAAGATGGACAGTATTAGGACAACCAGTCCAAGCCACAAGCAAAAAAGGACACCGGAAAGACAAAGAAAGATATCGGGAAGCGGTGCAACTTCCATAAGATCCCTTGGCATAACACTGTTGAGTGTCGCTCAAAGCAGTCGCTGGTGGCCGAAGTGAAAGCCTCTGAATCAAATGTGGGTTCTGACTCTGAGCTAGAACCAGAAAGGGGAAGACAGATCATTAACGCAGAACCCAGTGCCATCGTTGCTACCACCAATCTCCATCCTGGTGAACCAGATGAGCCAGAAGAAGGAGAACGCCTCTTCCATTCACAAATGTGGGTAAAAGGAACCCCACTGCACTTCATTGTTGATAGTGGTTTCCATAAGAACCTCATCTTAGCAGAGGTCGTCAAGTGGTTGCCCCTGCCAACAATGTCGCACCCACAACCCTACACCATTGGATGGCTCTGCCAAGGAAGCGATCTTCACGTCAACCAACAGTACCGACTTTCGTATGGCATCAAGCCCTTCAAAGACAAGGTATTGTGTGATGTTTCTCCTCTCGAAGTTTGTGATATTCTTTTGGGCCAACCTTATTTATGGAAACGTCATGTTGTATGAGTCTAGGCCTCATAGTGTTATTATTACTTTGAACAGAAAATTGTACAGGATACCCGAGGCAATCCCACCTAGTGTTATTTCCTTGATCTTTGCTAAGCAATGCAGGAAGGTCATCTCTCAGATAGGGAAGTTTGTCTTCTTCGTGATTTTCTCTCAGAATAAGAGAAATATCACAACCACATCTAGGGTATCTGCAACCGACCTCTCCACACAGCAGAAGCAAGTAGATAAGGTCATCAAAGAATACTTAGATATCTTCTCCTCACCTACCAAGCTACCTCTACACTTCCAGGTCAAGCACGCCATCAATCTGACGCACCACTTCCCAATGGGTGAATCTATCGCAACTCTCTATTAGAGAATGAGGAGATCAAGCGACAGATCCAAGAACTACTCCACAAGGGGCACATCCATCCCATCTCATCACCTTGCAGAAGCCCAATCGTGCTGGTACAGAAGAAAGATGGAACATGGCGACTCTGCATTGATTACCGAGCTCTGAATAAAATCACAGTGAAAAACATGTACCCAATTCCCCGAATCGATGACCTCCTTGATCAACTCACGGGGGCCAAATACTTCAGTGATATTGATCTGAAGTCTGGCTACCACCATGTCCTGATAGAACAGACAGATGTATGGAAAATCACCTTCAAGTCAAAGAAAGGCCTTTTTGAATGGTTTTTCATGCCCTTTGGTTTGACAAATGCTCAAGCCACTTTCATGAGGATGATGGACGATATCCTACGACCATTCACCAATACTTTTTTAGTGGTGTATCTAGATGACATTCTCATTTACAACAAGACTTAGGTTGAACACTTGCAGCATATTCAGCAGGTTTTGCATGCCCTGCGGCAGCACAAGCTATATTCCAACTTAAAAAAATTCTCCTTTGACATGGACAGGGTCCATTACCTGGGCTACATCATTGATCAGCATGGCATACATGTGGATCCGGCCAAGATCCAAGTTATCCATCACTGTCCATCCCCAACCACACTCACTGAGCTTCGGAGCTTCTTGGGCCTTACCAATTTCTACCGCAGGTTCATGTTGGAATTCTCCCATATTGCATGGGCCCTCAACCAAATAACCAGGGGTGGTGGTAAGGCAAAATTTTCTTGGGGCCAGTCCCAACAACAAGCATTCGATGATTTGAAGCAACTCTTTTGCTCAGCCCCAGTACTTTCACTACCAGACTTGCAACAACCCTTTGAGATCGAGACAGATGCTTCAGACTATGTGGTTGGCATCATTATCACTCAACATGTCCAGCTCGTGGCCTATCATAGTGAGACACTATCATATGTTGTCCGTAAGTACCCTACTTATGACAAAGAAATGTACTCCATTTTGCAAGTCTGCTTCCAGTGGAGACATTACGTTCTTAGGAAGGAGACAGTCATCCACACTGATCATAAGCCACTGCATTTCATGAAGACACAAGAAAATTGCAGAATGATCGCCATCAAAAGTGGTCCACATACTTGCAGCAATTCCGCCTCAACATCAAGTATAAAATAGGAAGCACCAATCACATCACTGATTGCCTCAACAAACCACCAGTCGCAGCACTCACCACATTTTTAGACTCTTGCGGCCATGATACCTATGGATGACCCCAACTCTATGAGACAGACTCAAACTTTGCCACCACCTACCAAATGTTGGGTGCAAACGCAGTTGTCAATAATTTCCATCTTCAGGATGGGTTATTGTGTCATCTGGGCCATAGTTGTGTTCCATCAAGCGAGTAAGTGAAGTTGATATGGGAAGCCCACTACAGTGGGGTGGCAGGACAATTCGGGGTCGAAAAGGTAGTGGTGATGATAAAGAAACATTTCTACTGGTCGAAACTTCGACAAGAGGTCATGAAGTATATCAGGTTCTGCACTACGTACACTATTTCCAAACCGACCACTAAGAAACAGGGCATGTACACCCCTCTTCCTACTCCTGGCAGGCCATGGGAATCCATCTCAATGGACTACATGTCGGGCCTCCCATCCACCGAGCGGGGAAATTACTGGTTTTTTTTTGTTGTTGATAGCTTTTCTAAGATGGCGATTATGATTGCCTACAAGAAGAACATCACAGCAGAGGCCACTGCCAAGCTCTTCTTTGAACAAGTCTGGGTACATTTTCGAATCCCATAAACCATTGTATCAAATTGGGACAGTTGATTTCTCAGCACATTTTGGTCAAGCCTCTGCTCACTGCTGGACACCAAGCTCACCAAATCCATGGCCTTCCACCCCCAGACAGATGACCAAACCGAGGTCATAAATCGAATGATTGTGCATATCCTTCGCATGTATAATTCAAATCACCCTCACACATGGGATGAGATCCTTCCCTATGTCCATCATAGCTACAACTGAGCCCTGCATAGCTCAACCGACCACAACCCCTTTCAAGTGGGGTTGGGATTCCAACCATTGGGTCCCATAGATGTTGCACTTCCCCTTGCAATCACCTTGACCGACTCATCTCCTGTTCCAACTAAAGTTGAAAAAGACACCCAGTTCATTGCACGGATCCATCACCTCCGCCAACAGGTTTAGTATATCCTAGAGAAGTCCAATGACAAGTACAAGCAGTGCCATGATCAACATCGAGTGCCACATAAGTTTCAGGTGGGAAAAAAAGTTTGGTTGCACTTGCAGAAAGAACGCCTTACAAGACCCCATCAAAAGCTTCACCCACTCCATTATGGGTCATACACCATAAACAAGGTCATTAGGGATAACTATTTTGAGCTCAACATTCCTCCTTTCCTTGGCCTGCACCCAATGTTCAATGTGGATCTCCTTCGCCCTTATTTCCCACCATTATTGGACACCTCAGACGTAGTAGAACAACTGACACCAACAGAGCTCAACCCCGATTGCATACAATAGGAATCTAGTGATCAGATTGTGTACACACATATCAAGGGCACTCGACAGCAAAGGATCCATATTTATTGAGTCGTCAAAGCAGGGCAGCTCCTGCACCAAGGCAAATAGCTCACCCGGGGCCAAATTCAGCAGAAATTTCCTCATCTGATGGGGGAACTCGACGCAATGGATACCATTTCTTCCTAAGGAGGTAGTATTGATCCAATTGGATATCAGTGGCCACCCACCCTTTCCAACTGGCTCAAAACAGTTTTCTGGCAATTTTGGCAATTTACTATTTTTAGCAGTTTTAACTTCTGGGGCCATTTTGAGGTCCTAAATGAAGGTTTTTAATGATAGAGATTATAAAAGATATATGAAGGCATGATTAATCCCCAAAAATGAATCTCCTCTACGATACCTTTCCAATGGGCTATCATATGCCTAAAACGGATATCGTATGCAAAAGTTACGACCTTGGGAAGTTGATGTACTAACTTACCCAAACACGGCCCATATGAATTTTGCACTCCATCTCCTAGAGTTAGGTTTTTGGATGTCTAGTTTTTTGGCATTCCTGTTTATTGTAAAAATTCCTTAAGAGCCTCATTGTAATGATCTTCTTGCGAATGAGAACATTCGTTACATCTCTACTTAGAGATAAGCCGCCACCATTCCAGCAAGCTTGTTTCCGCTGCATTTTACAGTTTCAACTTATTTCCTTATTGAATAGAAAACCAGCTTTACTATATCTCTGTTATTTTGTGTTAAGAACTTGTTAATAATCTGTAGTCATTTCGTTCTTCTCATAAAATCTGGATCATCTGAGGAGGAGGAATAGGTTTCATGGGTGGTTGTTAATAATATGTTGATAATATGTAGTCATTTCGTTCTAATCGTTTTCCTTTTTTTCTAAAGGTGCCTTAGGAAGAAGGAACTCTCTGGAGTGATATTGTTTGTTGATCTTCTCTTCTGAAAGTGGAACCTTTGTGTGTAGAGTTCCTTGTACAATATTTGATTCCTAAGGATATGCTTCTGACTTCTTCTTGGAAAGAAAACTTGTTGTAGGTGATAATTAAGTTGGATGAATGATCTCCTTTCCCTCTTGTGATTGACCTGCATTGTTATCTTTTTGATATTTTTTGGAAGAACTAACAAATATACCTTACTAATCTCTAGCTCTACTCATAGAAAATGTTAGAAAAACATTGTACGAATTGTTGAAAAGAAATCATAGCACTCAATTTACTAAAATGAAAATCAACACAACTAAACAACTACTACTTATTTTGACAATTCCCTGACAACGATGCCAAAAATGATGAAATTTCCAATTGGTTTCTAATTAGTTAACAAGACATTGAAGAGTTGTACATTAAATTATCAATATGGGGTCATATCTTACTTACGAACTTCCGTGCACTGTATATTCAAGAGTAGTGTTGTTTTTTTATAAAGAGTTCTAGTACTTCTAATGTCACAAATGAAGGTTCAAGATACTTAATTAAGTCACCAAAATATACTATTTCTCGAGTTGCAGAAAAGTAAATATCACACTTGTAGGAAAGAAAAGTCACACTTGTAGAATTTAAATCATACTTGTAGAAAGTAAATCACACTTGCTAAAACTAAATCATCATTGTAGAAAGTAAATCAGACTTGTGGAATTTAAATCACACTTGCAAAAAGTAAATCACACTTGTGGAAATTAAATCACATTAGCAGAAAGGGAATCACTCTTATGGAAAGTAAAATTATGCTATGATATATTGGTGACTTTCTTAAGTATGATAATGATCTTGTTTTGTTGTAACAATTACATGTTCGCTCATTCAACAACAATCAAATATAATATCAATCCCAAACTATTGAAGACTAAAACTATCACAAGTTAGAAAGCACACAAAATGAAGGACAACTGCAAGTGGAGTTGTAGTAATGTGAGTTGTAACAACGTGAGTTGTAGCAATGAATCTTCAACATGAAATAAATCACAACAACGTGAGTTGCAACAATGAAGATTCAATGTGGAAAACATTATAGTGATGTTAGTTACAACAACAAGAGATGCAGTAGCGTCTACATTTATAAACTCAGAGAAATTGAATCAATGTTGAATTGCAGTTTAAAATTGCAGGATTATCAACACTAGGAAATTAAATATTAACGACACATGAATTGCAAGTATTGTTCTACAAAATATGGAATGTAGTAGACTATGAAATAAAAAAAACTATGGAATTAAATAGACAAAATTGAAAAGCTAGATCCTAGTTTGTAATATACAGGTAGTACCTGACTAAGGAGGGGGAATTACCCCCTTATACAAGGCACTGATCTACGAAATTGGAATAACACGATCACCAACACATCAACATGCAAGCATGAGAAGAACAAAAATTGTATCGCAAAAATGTGAAAGTTACAATAACTGTTGAATGTTATCGCTAGAATAATTCTTCCTCCCTAGCTCAAGGGAGATAGGGTGTTTATATAGTACAAATGATGTATAAAGTATAAAAAAGGGATATATGGACAACCATGAGAATCAGTTGTTCATCCATTTACAATGAAATTTCCAAATTTTAGTAAGAATCATCCATGTGTTGACTCATATCAGTTGAGCGACAATTGGTAGGAAAATTGATTTCTATTTTGGTTGTCCACTTACCTCCTATCGATTTCACATCTGAGGATTGTTTCCTAACTGTCGACTGTAGTGTTGATTGTTGTGTTGGTGGAATTTTTACTTGGAATCAAAACAATGGTAGACTCGGAGTCATGACAACAAAGAGTGTTCTTGGAGTTGCAACAGTTGTTCAGAGTCATAGCAACAGAGAGTACACATAGAGTTGTAGAAGTTGGCTTGAGCTCAGAATCATAGCAACAGAAAGTGCACTTGGAGTTGCATCAGTTGCACTATTTCCATAATCGCAACAATAGAGAGGGATCGTAGCCACTATGAGGATTTGCAGCTACTATATTAATCCTATGTAGTAGTATTAGTACATGAAATTAGCAATTTCCTTTAAAAAATATGCAAGAATAGCGTAAAAATGGCATATGGTGAAATATTTGTACCTTAATGAAAAGTGAGGCAAAATGGGATAAGGAAAGTATCAAAAAGGAAATGATCAATGGAAAATGTTAAGCTAAAAGGTATTATATGGACATCGAAAATGTGTCAATTTAGGCACCTGCCAAGGACGTTGCAAGAACATGGATGTATCACTTTTCGCAATATTTTCAAACAAGAGGAGAGAGATACAATAGATAAAGTGGTTAGGATATCTCAACTATTCCTTAGTTTTGTAAATGAGGAGGAGAATAAAAGGTTAATGGAGGAGGTCACTAAGAAAGAGTTACGGGTTGTAATTTGGTTTTCAAAGGACAAAACTCCTAGACCTAATGGTTGGCCAATGAAATTCTTCATAGGTTTTTATGAGCTAATGGAGAGGGATTTTTTAAGGGTGGTTGAAGGGTCGAGATCCTTAGGTATGGTCCTGGAAACTTTCAATGAAACTTTTCTTGAACTCATTAGGAAGACAGATAATGAAAATTTTCTTGCACTCATTAGGAAGCGTTTAGACCTATATCACTCTACAATTGCATTTACAAAATAGTTGAAAATATAATTGAAAAAAAGGTTAAAACGTTATTGTCAACCTCGGTTTCTGGTGAACAATTTTGCTTCTTATATGGTAGGCATATACATGAGACCATTAGGGTGTCTTAGGACAATTTATTCTCTATAAAAAATAAGAATAAAGGTAGTTGTGGTCAAGATTGATCTCTCGAAATCATATGACATGATTAATTGGATGTATCTAAGATTGATGCTAACACACCTTGAATTTTTTGTTCAATTTAATAATTTGTTGATGGGTTGTTTAAATTTTGTCTCCTTCTCAGTTATGATTAATGAGGGTGCATCAAAAAACTTTAGACCTGGAAAACATTTAACGTGGGGATTCCCTTTGGCTCCCCTACTCTTTATTATAATGACAGAAGGTTTAAGTGGGTCTCTAATAGACACAAAGAGGTCAGTGAGTTTCAAAGGTGTGAGGATAGGTGACTCTTTCAGATTGTCACATATTTTGTTTGTTGATGATATACTAATATTTTGTTATGGTTTGAGAAGGGATATTGATAAGCTAAAAGAGGTCTTGAATGTTTATTGTGTTGTGATAAGAATGTTGATAAACATTAGTAAATCTATTATTTCCTTTGTAGGGATTAAGGACAAAGATTTGAATTACTTTTTTAATTTGTTCCTTTCAAGCAGGTTAAGATGGAACAAGCCATAAAATAATTGGTCTTCTATTTAAAACCTAATATGTACTTAAAGAAGGACTAGGACTGGTTGTTAGAAAAATTGAAAAGATAATCTCTATCTCATGTTATCATTGGTTATACAAGGGTGGGATATTGGTTCTAGTCAAGGTAATTCTAGACGATATTCCAGTTTATTACAGGTCTCTTTCTTGGATACCAAAAGGGATTCTATAAAAAGATAAGAAGGATTACTTTTAGTTTTCTTTGGTTGGGAAGTAAGGAAAAGAAGGGAATTCCTTGGTTAAAATAGAAAAATTAGGTATCCCAAAATGTTTAAGAGAGTTGGGTCTCAAAAATGTTTTCTATTTTTCAAAAGCCTTGGCAGCTGAAAGAATTTGGAGACTAATCAAAGGGGATGGTTTATGGGTACAAGTTGTTCTTTAAAATTACATTTTTAATGTCCATGATTAGGATGGATGGGCATATTATGTTTTCTGTTCAAAATATTGTTTCTCTTTGTGTAACTTTGTCAAACAGTTTTCCTTAATGTTGTTATGGCTTCTTAATAAAACATAGACAATTTTTCAAACACATTGTATGCATCCCCTTACATAGAAAACTAGAAGAGATAACCACATCATCTTTATTATGGTTTTGAACAACAATACAAGATCTAATGGTTGTTGTAGCAGCTATAATAAATCACTAATAACAACAAGTAATATAGATGTAGACCTGACATGCAAAATAAGGGTTGTTGTAGTAGCTTCACTACATCAAGAAAACACTCAAAATTCAATCCTATGAACCTGAGAGTGATGTTGATGTCCCTCCTAGTAAGTACCCACATGCAAAAACCCTATGTCAAGGTAGATCAACCCGTGTCTAAATGTATCTGCAACTACAGTTTGTAGAGGTCCCTACAGGAAAAAACTGGATAACCATTTATGCCTCATGTGAAGAGGTTGGACAACGAGTGGGACCTTGCAGGAAACCCTTTACTTGCCGCGCGAGGATGCCACAACAAATTTATAAAAATGGAATCCTCCCTCTGAAACTCAGCGAACCTCCTGAGAACTTTGGTCCTCGCCAGTCTCCTACGCAAGCCAATATATATCCAACTGAAAACCAAACCTCAAGTTGAAGCTCCAATGGAAATATTGGGTGGATTCTCCTCTTGTCTACGCTCCCATGAAAATCCTAGGTGGATTCCCCACTTGTCTAGCTAGGGTGGATATTGCACCACCGAAACCAAACCAATAATGGAAGGGTTTTGCTAAACCCTATTGAAACAATGGCTCCAAGAGAACTTCCATAATGAGAGATCAAAAAATAATTCCAAAGTGAGGCTCTACCCCTTCTTTTATCATTTTTCCATGTCTTCTAGAACTTTCCCCTTTTCGACCAAATCAAATGTAACTTCTAGAACTTTCCCCTTTTTGACTAAATAAAATATAACCCTTATCCCCCTTTTGTCTTTCACTTTAAGATAATGGTTAAGTAACTTATTAATCTAAAGTTACTTTATTTCCTTAATGTCGCTTTAAATACATAACATGTCCTAACTAAGTGACATTAAATGACCCTTTTTTATTCCCTTTTTCTTTACTGACGAGCCACAAAAAACATTTCCATTGCCAAACAGGGGAATCCAAAAATGGGGTCATGAAAAATCCTCCCTTCCCAAAGCTTTCTTTTCCTCAAGCAATGTCATCACAACTTGATGCTCCATTGACTAATCCAGACTGAAACTAAAAATGATACCAGGATCCCAAACCACCCTATAACATGTGAAGCATCCTCTTCTCAAGGCGTGGTCTGATAATGTATTGTCATAAGAGGTCTCCTGAAAACCACCCACAAGTAAGGCCACTTGGTGCTACAACAACTCGATCAATGCATCAAGGAACTGCTCTACTAGGGAACCAATATCATGAAGGAAAAAAGTGGCTCTTGCCTCCGTGTCAACTACCGCATTGTATCCTACTGAAATCCCAGGGTCCCAAACTATCCTTAGAAAGAAACAACCATGCTGATGTTGCGCCACTATGATCATAGTCATCTGAACATAATGCCTACTCTGCATCCCCCTTTGTTGTAACTTCCTACTGACATACCTATAAGGGATGAACCTACTATCATGGATAGTAGCTGGCATAGGGATCCATGTGAAGTCATGACCTGTAAATCCATTGTCATACCCAATCCTGAATATCAGAAAATAAAGTTTGTCCTGGTCATTAACAATGACTCTGGGCTACTCATGGACTCTAGATATCCCTCCACTAGATATATTTTTCATCTGTGTTTCCCCATACTCCTAATATGCCACTGGAAAGTGCATGAACTGGTCAATCACCGGAGACATACTATCAATCCATCATACCCTTGGTAAATCTGTGATACAATCTATCCACGTGCTCTCCCACTTTCTCCTAGAAATGGAAAAATATTGCATCCATTATGTGGAAGGAGTATGCCCTGACCTACTTTGTTGAAAATTCTTATTCTCCCCTACATCATCCGTGAGGCCTCTCCATGTGAACCTCTCTCGGATCTACCTGAAATGATATCTGATCCTAACACTAATCTGCAAGGTGTTGATATAAGAATCCATCTGACTAGTCCTGATAAGTCAGGCAATCATAAGTTGCATCCTCAAAAGATATTTCCTCCAAGAAACCACTCCCAAACCTCCCAAAAGTAAACTCTAGAAATTCAAAATCAATGCTCTCCTCTCTAATAGTATATGAATGGTCAAACAATGTTATCTCAGGGTCCCAAACTAATCATGGAAATGTGCCATCATTATGATGTTGCACCACTCTGATCATCATCGTTGGACCAATGCTCCCAGTCTGCATCCTCCTCTCCAGGAACCCCAAGTTGAACTCCCTGAAGGGACTGGAACCACTATCATGAATCCTCCTCTATGAAGGTGTCTCGGTGAAGCAAGTCTACAAATCCATGGCCAACCTCAAGTCCTTCCTGCCATATAGAGTAAATCTCTACCCCCTCTCTATTGATGTTCCAAAAATAAAGTAGATCACTCACTATCATGGCTATGTCGATCATCATCATCATCTGAATCAATATATCATTTAGATGAATTCCAAGATCCCAACACCAAATTGGAATTCCACCACTCCCAATACCTGCTAGATGTTTTTGTGCCATACCAGTAACCATCAAATTCAAAATGAGCCAAGTCCATGGTATGTCATCATTTGGTGGAAACCAAGTACTAGGAATAAACTTTGTGCCTTCTAATATGTTCGTCTCCTACCAAACTACACCGAGAAATCTGTTATCTTGATCACTGTCAATGTACTCAAGTAATCCATGGAGTCTAAACACCTTCCTAGAAGATAAACTTGTCACTAGTGGTGCCTCATACTCATATGAGTACCCATAATGCCCTACCAAAGGTGAATCACGCATAACCCTCGTAATCTTCTCCCTAAGTGTGGACTTAGGGACTGCATGTGTGCAACCTCCGTAGTGGGTAATTCCATCCATCATCTTGTCAACCGAAATATTTGTGAATGGATCCCATACAATTTGGATCTCCTCATGTGATCTGACCCCATAAACTAAATGAAATAACTTTGACATGGCTATAATCCTTCCTACCATACCCAATTGACTTAGGTGAACCCTCCAAGTCATACTAAATATACTATTGGTATCAGAGAATAGCGCCAACTTCCACTACCATTGCCTGCAAGAATGGAAAGCGTCAAGTGTGTTTCTCAATCCCAATGGTATGACCAAGAACTCAAGGTTACATCTGAGACAAACCCTGCAGGTATCTTGCTCTCTAACCCTACTCTGGTGATATCCCATTCAAAGATCAACCTTTGAGTGATATACCTCTCATCGATCCTAAGTGAACCAAACTCAATGATATGTCTGAAGTCCATGTATGGATGTCTCCTGGGGGAAATTTCCTAAAAACCCATTGTAAATAACCATACACCATTGTATATTATTGCATACCACTATATCATCATGTACCACTCGGTATCCTATATGTGCCACTATATCAATTGAACCTGGATCCTAAAGTGATGTATCCACAACTGTCCTATACTCAATCCCCCAAAACATTGGTGCATATGCTTCCTTGCTTGCTGGTCCAAAATGGGTATGCTCAAGTACCTCATCTGTAGGTAATCCTTGA
>ML797877.1:4046-24353 GCA_009831015.1 Picea engelmannii
TTGTAAAAATATCTCTCACATAGGGGACTCAAGAGCCCTCTCAAGGAGGAAGAGGGGATCCATAAGTCCCCCTTTCTCTATGTTTTTTTCCCACTAATATACTTCTCCATTGGTGGCATGATTATTGGTCATTTGTTTGATTGATTTTGGTTCTAATTTCCTCATGCATTTTAGTTTTCTTTCTTTAGTTATTTTCTTAGTTGTTCTTAGCTTAGTTGTTTGTTTATTTCATGTTATTGAATTGTCTAATTCATACACTAACCCCTGTCATGTCTAGCAAACCCAACTAGACTTGCAAGTGCCCCACTTTTTCTCATTCAAGTGATGAAAGGGACACAACACGTAGTCTTGTTGATTCACTCAAGTATAAACTTGTTTTAAATCATTTATATTATGATGGGTACTTGCCTTGTTCTTAAAGCAGTCTAAGAAAATCTCTTGGTGCTAATATTTTTTTCATCGTTGCCCGGGACAAAAAAGAAGATCTTCCTTGGGATGTACGACAAATATTACTACCAGTTCTTGATGGTGAGCAATGATTGGTGACATAATAGACTGCAATTTTTCACCATGGTGACTCCATGCATTTGAAGAAATTGTTGGTGATTCAAATCAAGTTAGAGGACTCCACTGAGGAATGAGCTCAAACAGAAAATGGAAGGAAGACACAAGAAGTCCAAGTATCAAGGTATAAGTTTTCTTCAAGAGCTCATATTCTTTTTTATCAGTTCTTTCTTTTTCTTTCCTTCATATATGAGGATAATCATCCTTTGTTTTTTTTACTCTGATGACCATAATCCTACTACTGTATATCCCTCTTTGAAATAAGAAGGTCTGCATTCTTCTTACATAGTTGATGTTGAACCTATTCCTTCATCTGAAACATATGAGAACCATTTTTGTATTCAAATCCTTCCTAAACATGATCATACTTGTAACCATGTGAATGATACAATTGATTCACCACCTTCTCTGATCATAGGACCATCTTCTACCACCACTACTGGAATTTGCAATCAATCCATTGAACCTCACTTTTAGCCTAGTGAGGTTCAGTCCAGAAAAAGAGAAAAAATGTTTAAACCCTTAAAAATACCATCTACTCTTCATCCTTACCCTCCCAAGTTTTTAGAGTATCTGCCTCTTTTTTTCTTAGAAGATCATATTATAGCTGAGAAGAATTTGGGATCTTTTTAGAATGTCATTGACAATTTGGAAATTGTGCATGAGGATGTTTTTATGAGGTTATTTTCCAAATATTTGGTTGGAGATGTTGCTTTGTGGTTTAAAAATCTAGAGGTTGGTTCCATTGGTTCATGGGATGAGTTATTTGGTGCATTATCAAAGCACTAGGGAGAGAAAAAATCTCTTGATCAGTACTTTGTTGAGTTTTATGATTTGAAAAGAGAGGAGGATGAAGCTCTTGCTACTTTCAACAATAGATTTTATAGTTTTTATTGCAACATGCCTTTAGATATCCGAGCTCCTGAAGCTACTGCTAGATTGTGTTATGTAATAGCTCTTCATCCAGATTTGTCTCTTCTTCTCTTAGAAAGGAGGTTTTTCACCTTGCAGCAAATTTTCATTGATGCTCAAGAGGATGAGGATAATCTCAAAGCATGTGGAAAATTTTCAGATCAACTTAAGGATGAGGAGTGGAATGTAGACACAACTTAAAGTGAACATGAACAAGAAGGATTCCATGATGAGGATTTGGCAGAGAAACCTGTTGTGGATAAATATGGTGTCTCTAATTTTGTTATTTATGATCTTCAAGAAGCCTTTTGTTTACCTGCATATAAGGAGTACAATAACTATGATCATGCTGATTTCCAAAAAACATCAGAAATATCCTTTCATCTAGAAAAGGATTCTTTTCAACAGTCTTATGAAATTATTCAGCCCATTTATGAAATTTATGACCTCTATCATAGGGAAAATTGTGACTTAGTTGGAGGTAAGTCATTATCCTTGTGCTTTTCTCCATTTAATATTTTGAAAGAAAAAATTGAAGTTGCTTATAGAGCAAAAAGAGTTGAGCTGCAAAATCACACAAGTTTTTTGGAACATAAGGATAAAATTATAATTCAACAACAACCTTTCCATGTTCTTGGTGATCCTATGGTTCTCTATATGGAGAATTTTATGGAGGTTGAAATGCATGATAATGAAAATAATCAGACTGTTCCCATTTTTTCTGAGAATGATCTTGTATTTGAAAACTTAAAACAAGAAAATTTAGCATTTGAAGAAAAGGATACAGTGAAGAAAGAAGCTTGTATGTTACTATATACTTTTGAATAGGAAGGAACTATAGGCACATATTTCCCTTCCCTTTTTATCGATCAAGAAGTGGTATTCACAGATATTCTTCAATATCATTTTTCATTTATGTTGGAAACATCAGAGAAAGAGACCTTTATGAATTACCTAGAACCAGTCAGTGGAATTGGTTCTTCAAAGAGGATGAGTTTTCAGATTGGATTTAATATTCAATTTGAATTGACATTAAGCAAGGTTATGTAAGGAATTCAATTAGTAGACAAGTTCCTTGCTTGGATTCACTGGATTTTTTATTTCACCTGATCAAGCATCTCAAAGATCATGTTAGAAGTAGGGGAATAAGCTCATCATAGGAGCATTTTTGTTTCTTTTAGTTTCTTGGTTTGCATTAGATCAACAATAAGACTTTGTATCCCAATGGATAAGGAACTGGAACTATAATGTTCTTGGTATCTCACGAGGAGCATGTCATCCCCTCTAGAGCCAATGTTAGCACATGAAATGTTCAGGAGTCAAAAATTCTATCCGTATTCCATGCAGGAGTCTTGGTGTCATGATAGTGTTCATCATCATGAAACAAATAGGGTTCAGCATTGGTCACACACTTGGTCTTAAACTTCTCATTATCAGGTGTATTTTCTCAAAGGGATGTACAAAAGGTTCCTTATGTCATTTTCAATCATTTGAGGGTCAATTCAAGTGTCCAATCTACTTGTTGCAAACTCACCTAAAAGTTCACAGTGTATCAAGAAGTACCTTATGCACTAATCTCTCATCATTATACCTTAGAATCGTGTCAAGGGATATATCATTGTTTTCAGTGCATTCAATGCATCATGTTCTTCAGGTTGGTTTCAAGAAACAATTCTAACAGTTTGAATTAAGTGCACTACAAATTGACGATGCAAACTATCCATTAAAACTTTGCGCTACAGACTGTGCATGACAAACTAGTGTTGTGAACCCTTTGTTTCTTGATAGATCAAACCCTTTTCAGTTGAGATTCATCTAGGTCCGAGGTTTTAACCTTTCAACTCATATTTTTCTCCTCAAACATGGAAAATCTTGCAAGCTTTTTATAAAAACCTAGTTCAATTCGCGTTGCAAACTTAACCACTGGCGCTACAAACCCTTTGTTTTACACAGAGTTGTTTCAATTCTGCATGTATGCAGCCTCATACAAGTTGGATTTTTGTTCTTATTTTCTCACCTCCTACTTGAATCATGTTCATCCTCCAACTGTTGTTTTTCATACAATTACAACTTAAGTGATGATTTTGGGTCTTGAGTTAAATTTAGCATATTCATATGATTTCTCCAAGGTTACTTCATGTTTCAAGAGGTTTGTAGCAGGCTCTGGAAGGTTTTCCCAACTTATTATGGATTTTTTTAAAAGGTTGGAATCATTTTGGAGGCAAACATGCACCTATAAGAAATTTCGCAGTGTGTGTTGTCAAAGGCGCTCTAAACTGGTATTTTGGGACAGTTTGCAGCAAATTAGTACATAGTAGGGTCATTTTTTCATCATAAATTTTAAATGTCAATCTGGGTTCTTCTGAAATTTTTTGTGGAGATGAATCATAATATCATGGACTGGATGACCAAAAATCATCCTACTCGGTTCATTTTTTGGGAGAAAAGTTGAAATTATCAACTACAGGAAAGTTCGCGGCGCATGGTGACAAAGGTGTTGCAAACTCTAACAGTTTGATAAATTTGAGTTGTAGGAGGGTTGCCACCTATCTGAGGGGGTTAAAATGGTTTCCTAGGAGGTATTTGGACATGAGGGGCATGTTTTCTATAACGAAATCAAGCAAAATGACATGTTTGAAAAGGAATTAATCACAATAGACAAGATCCAAAAAAATGGGAGCTAGGTGGATTTTTTGTTTCACCTTGTTGTAACAGCTCCTAGAGAAAAGGGAATCCAATGAAACCACTTAGGATTCGACCTCTTTAGAGTAGGAAGGATGATACACTATATATATGGGTTGTTTTGTTAAGGAATAGGTTGGATTCATGATCCAAGAGAGGAGAGAGCTGGAGGAGAAGTTTAGTTGCTCATTTGTAAGCCTGAAGGCCTATTTGTAATCAACATTTTTTCCATTAAAGATTCATGAGATTTTTTTATCAGATTGTATTCTTCATTTTCCATTTCTCTTGTCATCCTCTTTCTTGAATATATTGCAGGTTTTGAGGATCATAGCTACCATTGATTGATGGATTCATGAATGACAGAGGATATGTTGTAGCTTGCCCATTAAATCATTGTTTATTGTTAAGCAATCTTTAATCTATTTGCAGAAAGGATCTTTGTACAATGGATGTTCTTCCTTTTTTCATATGCTCTATGCTTCTACTCATCATTATATAGCCTTTTTGTCTGGTATATAGTTTGATTACCTTTGATTTGTAGGATGTTATGACTCCATGCCCAATGGAATGCCTCTACAAACAGCTTGTTTCCCTCTATTGGCACAGGGGCAGACCCAGGGTTCAACGCTACAACAGCGCACCAACAAAACCCTAACTACCGACCCTTTTGGAAACACCTGCAAAGCAGATGAAGTCTCACTCAAGGTAGAGTCAGGGGTGGTTGGAGGACTCAGATGTTTGCAACCTTAGTTGGGACACAGATCTGTGATTCTAACACTTAACAGAGCACTTAGTAGTTATCATTCATCAATATCCAGTTCTTAGTTACAACACATTTAAATCCTACTCTCAGTGCAAATAAACTCTAAACTACAGAGCATCACAGTATTCATCTAGATCTAAGATATTTAAGCACTAAGCACATTTATATAGGTCATATCTAACATCCATCCACATCATTAAGCACAAAGCATCAACAGAGCTATCTATCATTCATCTATATTAAAGAACTAAGAAAGTAACCACATAACAGATCAATACATTGCACAAAGCATAGCAACAAAACATGTATGTGGTTCACCCCCACCCTGGGGATACGTCCACCAACTCTTCTCTTCTTTATTATCTTTGGGAAAGCTCTTTATAGGAACATAACATCCAAATCCTACTCCGCAGAAGATAGGAGATCTGTGCACACTCCCCCAAATCCTCCTTCTTCAATCTAGGGTACAGCACCAAGCCTTCACATGGTCTCTTACAGTTACTTTCACTCAACCTTACAAGCCTCACACATTATGCACAAACCACTTACAAATTTTGATCACATAGATCGAAGTCTAGCACTTAGCACATTGGCCTCTTCTTACATCGCCTAGCTACCTATTTATACATTACAACATAGGCCTAAGCATGGGTAAACCCATGGGCCGACATTCCCATACCCATTACATAATCCTAAATCCAAAAAAGGGCCCTAAAAGGGGCCTAGATCCCGCAATATCCACTTTGTCTTGCGCTCCACCTTCGACAGCATGTCGAAGTCCCAAAAATAGGTCAGACATGACCAAGAATCCACAAAACTTGGTCAAGGGCCAATAGGCCCCCAACACTCACCTGTGACTCATCTCGATTCACTCTGATCTGGTTAGTTCTGCTTCAAAAGACTCAATCTTGGCTCAAGATGCTTCGACTTGTTGTTGTGCCACAGTCTCCTGTTCAACGAACTCTTGGATGACTGCTTCGTTGACAGGTCCCTCTAGGCGTTGTTCAGCTGCAGTGATGATTTGCTCCAGTTCTTCTCCTCGGCCTTCAATATCTGCGAACAATTGGAAAGCCTCATCCTATACAGGTTTGAGCCTCTGAGTTACTTCCATAACTCTCCTCTAAATGGTGTGGACCTGCTATTGGGTGGTGTGCTTCTCCTGGGATCGCTTCATTTTTTCCACAGTTGACAGGGGATTCAACTACACCTGTATTGTCTCTACTTGTTGCTTCGCTTCCTAGAGATGTGAATACAGTGCCTTCAATTTTGGATTCTCAGTGATTTGCTCATATGTTTGGGCACTGTGATCACTCAGTTTCTTGCATTCCATGGCAAGGACTTTTATTCTTTCAACTGCGCTCCAGGCAGTTGTTTCTCTTTGATCTCTTACATCCTATGGGGTGTCGAGCACTGTGTGGAGCTCTAAGTATACTATTCTTTGTTGTAGTTGTTGGATATCTTCTAGGAGTCTCTCTACTTGATGCATGACTCGGTCGTCTACCATTGGTTCTAATCCTGTCACGGAGTGGAGTGCTCTATTGACTGCTTCTTTCACTTTGAGTTGCTCTACAAGCAACTGTTCTTTTTACTGTTGCATCTGTGCTTTCTCTTCTTCAAAATTTGCCTAGAGAGAAACCTTCTCCTATTCTGCAACTTTGTGTTTTTCTACGATTACTCCTTGCACTTGCTTCAAGGCCTGTGTGGCTTCTTCTATTTCTTCTTGTGCGCGAAGAAGGCGAGCTTCTACCGCATCAGCTAGTCGGTAGAGTTGGGTTGGCTCATCTCCCAACTCTGGTTCTCTCGATGGCAGGGGCACAATGGAGACTGCGCAACTAGACTGAAGGGCCTATTGTACCCTCAAAGTTCGGCTTCAATTCTATCATAAATTTCCTCCTACTTGGCTTCTTGTTTCTCCACGATTTCCAGTGAAGCGTTGTTTAGAGATGCTATGATGAATTCAAAATCATCGGTAGTGAGTACAGTCTTCATCTTGGTCACGATGGCTCTGGATTTCTTCTGAGAAGAGGGTTTATGGGGAGAAACCTTCCTCTTCTTCAGGGGATCAAACTTGCTTTGGGCGGTGTTACTTCGTCTTTCTTCTATTCAGTATCTTTTCCATTTATCTCTTCTACTTCATCATCACCCCTTCGGTCAGGTGATACTGAAGAAGTCTTTCTTGAGTTGTTTCTTAAGTCCTGGACCTCCTCAGTCTTCTTCCTTCTGGTGGTTTCAGGTGTGTTATGTTCGTTGTGAGTGGCCTCTGGGCTATCCAGTTCAAGGTCAGACATATCTGCAGGGTCAGCGGGGATAAGGAGGTCTACGAACCAATCCTTAGTTATCTCCTCAAGGTCCTCTTCCATGATTTTGTAGTACAACTGAAGTTGCTCCTTATGTTCATTGGCTCGCATTGTAATTTAGATGAAATGTCGATCTACATGAAACTGCATCAGGGGTCGAAACCTCTGTAGGGTGTTCAAATTCATGTGAGGTTCAGCTTCAATGGCTCTCTTCAGCTGAAGCTAGTATGTGTGGAAAACATCGTTCGACTGCGACTGTTTGTTCATATTGCTTGAGTACCATAGTGTGGTGAACTTCATAGCAAGCGACTTGAATGGATCGATATCCAGTAAGGTTTCACCTTCCGGCATCTCCTAGGCAAAAAACGTGATGAGGATCAGGAGCCAGCTAAAGTGAAACTCGTAGCCCTGATCATGTGCTTCGCGGCAGTCTAGTTCCAGCTGATTAACTAGGTACTTCGCCTAGTTCATTTGTAGGCCTTCCACACAATTCCCTACGAGGTCAACAGCAAAGCCTGTGACCTGTGTGGGTCTGTTCTTCCTTACTATTTTTCCAGCTATTAACTGGCATGCTAGGCGCACTACACCATTCTAAATGGAGGCTACCTTGTAGCCTCACGTCCCCTTTTCCACATCGTCGTATGTATCCTTGATCTTTTGTGCTAGTGCATGATCTATGGCTTTTCTTGGATAAAAATCCTGCGGGTTAGGTCCTTTCATACTCAATCCGTTGATCCTATGGATTAGCATCAGATCGACTATGATATAGAGGTCTAGCCATAAGTAGCCACCATGGTAACATGAAAGTAGCATCTTGACATAGGCGTTGTCTTCTTGGTGCCTTCCAAAGTGTGGGATTTTCATTACGTTTAACAAGGTGGAATGTCTGAGGTTCATCGTCCACGGCTGGGGGATTATCTTTGAGTTCTTCCCCTTCGTCCTGGTCAGGTATTTATACACAGAAAGCATACTATAGTTCTTGTGATCTCCAAGGTTGAAGTCATTGAACTTCAATGCTATGATCTTGTCCTGCTGTGCTCGAACTGCACGTATCCCATTCAGGAGGTATGTGGTAACCATGGTGTACTCAAAATCTCTTGGCATGCTATCATGACTCACCGCGTTGGCCAGAGGTGGGATGTAGTCAGGAAATATGGTCAGGATCATCTTCGCATTAGCTAGGTCATCTATGTGTTTGGTTCTTTTTTCCACTGATGGTTGGGATGGTTTGGCTCCGCGAGCAGTCGACGGAGAGGCTTTCACTCCTCTTGTTGATGATGTTTGTACACCCATAGACATCATTCTTTCAGACATGAATATTTCATTCATGAGTTCGATGAGTACTTCCTTCACAGACTCTTCGACTGCACTAAGTTCTTCGGACATACATGCTCGTGGTTGAATACATCGGGTTAGAAGAGTAACTAGTCAATGCAACGAGATAGATGGCAATAGCGCGATGATCATTGTGCAAAATCAAATATTTTGCGGGATCAAATAATCATGGTTGGAAAAAGTGTTCTCAGTGCATGGTTTGACAGAATAAATAGATAACTTGGCAATAGATCTCTTGCAATAGTTGATAAGCCTTCATTAACTCAGTTTTGTCTGTTATGGTGCGGTCCCAACGGTCTGCTGGTGAACTTTCTGACCATAAATGCCTTTCTATCCGTTTGAGGCATCGGTCTAATGGTTATATTGTTCCCAATGGCTATATTGCTTTGCCATGGCGAAGTGCCATGTGACATTGTTCTGATATCCCGGTGAAGTTCCAATTTTTCAAATTTTCCTTTTGCAAAGTTCCCTCTGGAATCTTCTGTAACTTTTCGATATTAGCTCTCTTCTTACTTATATTTCTAGCCTTTTCCCAGTGAGCTTCGTCTCGGTATTCCTCTTTCCATTATGATTCTTATATCCTTTTGGCATAGTAACTTCGCATTGTTGAGGTTCTTTCCTAAGATTCAAGGGTAATACTTCTTCTTCATCTGGGGTAGGTACTTTAGTATTTTGCGAGTCTTCTTATGTTCTTCCCACTTCAACATTCAAGTCTCTGGTTTTAAATAGCTTCGCTCGGTTCTCCTGTTCTTCAATCAAGTGTGTGATCTTCCTAGTCATGAAATCTTTCAACTCTTGCTTCTTCTTCTCTAAGACTTCTTCTTCTTTCCTTCTGGCATGATCTCTTTCAATCCAAGGTTTTCCTAGTAACATAGCAAATGGAGCGTTGTTCTCAATAAATTTAACAACTTCAAATTCTTCCTCTTTAGAAGTTCCATTGGTACTCATAGAAATCTGGGTGATCTTTCCACATAGGTCTATCATCTTTCCTTTGAATAGTCCTATTCCTCCCAATGAAGGAATCATAGCAAGCTTTCCTAAAGTTTCCCAAGTTCTTTTTGTCATAATATTTACTTGTGTTTCTTCATCCAGAACACACTCAATGTTGAAGTCTCCTATTCTTGTTTTATGCATTATTTTTCTTTGAATATCTCTAATAAGTTGACATGTCGGTGGTCATTCAGGGTTTCTTTCATTTGTAGCAATACTTTCTCTGATTCTTTCTGGGGTTCTTCCATAATCTTAGTTTCTTGATCTACCTTAGGGTTTTCTTGTCTCATATTCATTCTTTCAAGCTTAGCAACCATTCTAAGGAAATCCAATACCTCATGATCCATATCTTTACAACAAAGACAACTAGATCTTCTACCAGGGCATTCCTTAGCCAGATGTCTCGGTCTTCTACAATTGTAACAAAGGGTTACTCCTCATTTTCTTTTAAATGATCCCCAGCCTTTCCTATACTTCCTGCTAGGATCATATTAGCTAATCTGTAACAAATTCTTTCTAGGATCCTGCATCCATTTGTTAGTCCAAACATTCTCTCTATGCATAGGTATAACATATCTCTCATTATTTCTATCAGATCTACTCATATCAAACCTCTTTTCTTCTAGTTATGCCCTACTTTTCAAGCTAGGACAAAATTTATCAAACATACCTATATCCATACTCTTGAAACAAAAAAAATTCGACTTATCTTACTTCTACAGAGAACAAAGCTTACAGATCTTAAATTTTTCACTATTCTTACCTTTATTAGAGCACAGAGCTTGCAGATCTTACCTCTTTAAGAAAAAAAATCAATTTTACCTTTATCAGAGCACAAAGCTTTCATATCTTACCTTTTTTCTTCATATCTGACCCTTCTTCTTGGCACAGGGATTCACAGGAATGTTGTGCACTAGGGAAACAGATCTATGCATGGAGCTTTCATAGTTTCAGGTCGGATCTTTGCACAAAGATTCTTCTTCCTCAGTTCCCAGCAATCACAGTTTCAGGTCGGATCTTTTCACAAAGCTTCATCTTCCTTAGTTCCCAGCAATCACAGTTTTAGGTCCCGACAATGGAACCATTTGTTGGCACAGGGGTAGACCCAGGTTTCAACGCTACAACAGCGAACCAACAAAACCCTAACTACCAGCCCTTTTGGCAACACCTGCAAAGCAACAGAAGTCTCACCCAAGGTAGAAGCAGGGGTGGTTGTGGGAATCAGATGTCTTCAACCTTAGCTGGGACACAGATATATGATTCTAACACTTAACAGAGCACTTAGCAGTTATAATTTATCAATATCCAATTCTTAGTTATAGCGCAGTTAAATCCTACTCTCAACACAGATAAACTCTAAACTACAGAGCATCACAGTATTCATCAAGATCTAAGATATTTAAGAACTAATAATATTTATATAGGTCAGATCTAACATCCATCCACATCATTAAGAACAAAGCATCAACAGATTTATCTATCATTCATCTATATTAAAGCACTAAGCAAGTAACCACATAATAGATCAATACATTGCACAAATCATAGCAACACAGCATGTACGTGTTTGACCCCCACCCTGGGGATACATCCACCAACTCTTATCTTCTTTATTATCTTTGGGAAATCTCTTTACAAGCACATAACATCCAAATCCTACTCCGCAGAAGACAGGAGATCTGTGCGCACTTCGCTAGATCCTCCTTCTTCAAGCTAGGGTACAGCACCAAGCCTTCACACAGTCTCTTACAGTTACTTTCAGTCAACCTTGCAAGCCTCACATAGTATGCACAAAGCACTAACATCTTTCGGTCACATAGATCGAACTCTAGCACTTAGTACACTGGCCTCTTCTTACATCGCCTAGCTACTTATTTAAACATTACAACATAGTCCTGAGCATGGGTAAACCCATGGGCCGACATTCCCATACCCATTACATAATCCCAAATCCCAAAAAGGGACATAAAAGGGGTCGAGATCCCGTGATCTCTACTTCGTCTTGCGCTCCGCCTTCGACAGCCTGTCGAAGTCCCAAAAATAGGTCAAACATGACCAAGAATCCACAAAACTTGGTCAAGGATCAACACCCTCTCCCTTTCTTACTCGGTCTTGTTGATCCACTCAAGTATAAGCCTATTTTAAATCATTTATATTATGATGGGTATTTGGCTTGTTCTTAAATTAGTCTAAGAAAAACTCATGGTGCTAACAATTGGCACAGGTGCAGTCACAACTGGTGAATATGACGATGCAATTGCAGGACATGGCGAAGGGAAAATTCATACGTGAGCACATATAGAGTACCACATGTTGGTCTGAGGGGCATGGCAAAGATGAGTGTCCTGTACTTGAAAATTGTGTGGAAATGTGTGCGTTGAATCCATTTTCAACTAGTCCTTAGAAGGAATGGTGTGAAATATTCATGCAATGGAGCCATGTACCACCCTATTACCCAATGTTGGAGAAATATTAGAAGACGCATCATAATCCATTTTGTGAATTTTGTAAGTACGTGGGACATGACATGAACAACTGTCAGTCACTCCAGTTGATGCAATTTCATACCCATGATGTATTCTAGTTTCAATAGGACCAGAAGGGTGATGATCGTGGTGATGCTAAGAGAAGAGGATATCAACAAGGTCCTAGAGGTGGATATGGGCGCGGTCACGAATGAGGATATGGAGGAGGGGGAGATATACCCCCCACTTGTTTTAACTGTGAAGAGATTGGCCATGTTTCAAGGTTTTGTACCAAACCGTGCACTCTCTATGGGTACTATTATATCCCAGAGCACATTATCAAGGATTGTCCCAACTTGTTGAAAAAATAGGAAGAGAAGAAGAGACATTGCAACATGGTGACTGCAGAGCCATGTGGGAATAAGAAAAAGGATGATGAGGTGGATGTTCAGGTGATAAACCAAGTCAGAATAAAGATAGGAATCAACTTTGATCATGGTAAAAGATTGGGTCAAAGGCCATAGGGGAAGATAAGAAAGGCGACACAACCCACTCCTAAGTTCAATGTTGCTCAGTAGAAGTAGTTTCTTCATGATGCAGAGAGGTCCCTGGAAGAGGAAAGAGTGCAAGAAGAGCTACAGTGCATGACACAAAGACTGCTTGAGGCGGCTTGAATACATGAATAAGCTCAACGAGAGACTAAAATGTCAATGGAAGAATTACAGTGTGCAACGTAGAGGTCGTTGGAGGAAGTTTGTGTGCATGAAGTAATACAGTGTGTGATGCAGAGGTCATCGAAGAAAGAATGAAAATAATAACATCTACAATGTGTCGAGCAAAGAGCGATGGAGGAACATCTCCATGAGGAGTTGAACTATGTGATGCGAAAAGAAGCATTGTGTGACTTGGGTCATGAGACGAAGACCGAAGATCAAGTAATTAACTTATTACCTTATTGTTTGAGATTGTTAAATCATCTTGATTCTATGAAAAATTTAACACAAATGTTAGCAACCTGCATGGGGGAAGATGAAACGGAGAGAGTGATATTATCCCCCCTACTAGAAAGGGATTTTTGTTAGGTTAGTAAGTAGAAGCACAAAGGTAGAGAATTCAAAATGACAGTTGAACTTGGGAGTTATGAAATGGATGGAGTCATGTTGGATCTATTCTCCAAGGTGAACATATTGTCGAAGAAGACATGGGAATTGATGGATAAACCAAATTTGGTTTGATCACCCATCCAATTGCGATTGGAAAATCAGTACAGGATCTACCCTATAGGTTGATTGGAGGAAGTTGAAGTGAATATAGAATGGGTGAACATGAACGCTAACTTTGAGGTGATCGAGATTATGGATTATTCTGATCCTTACCTTGCCTTACTTTAAATTGATTGGACCTTTCACAACAATGCAGTGTTGAATTTTAAGAAGAGATAGATGTTGTTTGAAACCAACGCACTAAGCATGGTCACACCCTTAGATTATAATGAAGGGGACATGTACAATGAGTCAGTGGATGAGGACACATGGAGCTGTGTCAATGAGAAAATATATAACATCACATAGTGCAAGGAATATTATGTCAATCCCACGGCGAATGGGGAACTGAGCTAGAGGAGTGTGAAGTCAAATGATATTGATCTAGACAACACCATGGAGAGGTGGCAGTAGAAAAGGTATGAAGTCTCTACTCGGAGATGTGAAAGAATAACTAAAGTAGTACATTGAATTGGATTGGAGCCATCTAATGTGCCACAATTTGATGGTGTTAACACATGGAATGTTCAGGAATCAAGCTTTTACTCATTTCTAAATTTTTGTTAATATGGTCTCAGAAGGACACCATTGGTATTTGTCAGTCATGTGATCAGTCCTTCCTATATCATTCATTTGTTTGAAGTTATAGGTTTGAGTCATAGGGTCATGGTTCTTAAAGTATTGAGTCATGTTTTATACTAATAAATCATGGTTTTGGTTTTATCCTAGGTTTAGGAAGCTAATCTGAATGCATGTACAAGAGTATCCATATCATTATGGTGATGGTCATTATTTGTAAAGAGGGAAGGAATTGGTCTTATTTGCATGTTTTGAATGTCATCATCAATTTTTTTGTCTAAAATAGGTGTACAAAGAGATTTAAAGTCACATCCAACCATTTGAGAGTCGTGTCATGTGTCAAATGAGTGCGTTGCAAACTACGTGTTGCTGCAAACTGAGTTAGGGGTGCTTCCAATTGTAATTTTTCTTAATCATTTTTACTCTCTCAAGTTTATACCCTTCATGCAGTCTTTGGTTACATGTTCCCATCACCTAAGTGAAAACTCACATTTCTTCCTGTACCCACTATATTGTTTCTAACTGCTTGGTGCTACAAACTATTAGCACTGCTAACTAGTTCATACAGTTGGCACTGCAAACTCTTATTTGTTTGGTTAAGTCTGCACCCCTTGACCCTAAAACTGTCATGAAAATTTTGGAGGCATGTGTTCTTGTCAAAGGATTAAATTTGTAGCCTACCTTGCAACCATAATTCCATTTACTGCAAATTTTCAATTTGTTGCAAACTTTCTACACTGTGAATCCCCTGTTTTATACAGACACTCTGAAATTTTGTCTATTTGAGATTTCATCCATTTTTGGGTTTTCATATTTTCCTCAAATTTCCTAGATTCAGTCTTATTTCAACCTCTACAGTGTTGTTCAGCATAAAATCCTCTTTCTAGAAAAACCCTAACTATTTCCAATCAAGCAACAAAACCCTAAATTGTCAGTTTCCATCACTAACTCTGGTAGCAGTTGTTATCAAAGGGGGGTTTTGATTTAGTTGTCATGGATACTCACCAAAGGAAGAAGTGAAACAATTAAAGGAGCAGATGGAGGACCATTTTTTTTCAGCAGTATATCATTTTTGTCATGGTTCCTCATATATGTTGGTTCACAACTCTAAAGAACATTTTTTGTCTTATGTTGTTCATGATTTTGCTCACTTGTTGTTTTTAGGATTCATCCTACATGGCTCATAGGTTATACAAGGAATCAACAGAGGTTTGAAGCTTGTATCCATGGTTTTTACATCAATTGTAGCGATCAGAAAGAAAAATGACATGTACAGGAAAGTTCGCAATGCATCATGTTGAGGCGCTGCGAATTGTTGAAGTTGTACTGCAAACTTTCATGTGCATCAGTTTTTAGTTTTTTCATCATAACCTTTAAATGTCGATCTGGGTTCTTCTAAAATTTTGTATGGAGAAGCATTAGGATGTGGTTAATTTGCTGAACAAAAATCCGCCCGACCCATTTCATCGTTTGAGAGAAAAAATAAAAACATCACCTACCGAAAGTTCGCAGTGCATGCACTGCAAACTTGAAAGTTACAAGAAATTAGACTTGCTAGAGGGATGCCACATGTCAGAAGAGGCTCGAGTAATTTCTCAGAGATCAGTTAGACATCAAAGGACACTTGTGCCTAATATTTAGTTTCATTAAATCTCCATGCAATGAGTTGGTTGAAGTTGTATTTATTACTGCCAACAACGTCCTAAAATCTAGCAGTTTGTTGGATTTATGTATGTTTGTCTATTGCCACATATCTCCAAGGCACATAATCCAATGCATGGATCAAGTTGTGAACTCCTAGAGATGTTTTTGATGTATCTGGATATTTATGATGGATGTAACTCTTGGAGAGAGGGGCGAGTGGCTATTGTGAGACTCATTTCTTTACTTTCAATTTTAAATGTTTCCAGACTGTATGTAATCAGACTTAAGAATCTTGAATAGTTAATGATCAGTTTCTTCTCCTACTGTCATATTTGTGTTTCAATATTGATCTGATGCTAAATATTGATGAAGGATTCATCTTAGTACTTGTTCCTAAATGCAATGAATTATTTGTTGTTTATTTATTAGTCCAAGTGTTGTCAAAGTACTTTCTCTTGTTTATTAGGAGGTTCCTACTTGATAAGATTTATATTTTATATGTTTTAGAATTACCCGATGTAACCTGGTGCATGTATTTCAAATTTTCTTATAATTATTTTGTCTTTCCATTTATATTCTAAATTTTGGTCTGAGATTATTCAAGCCTTACTTGCTGGTGTATATTTTGTGGAAATCTTGTGTTGATGTTTTAAATTGAGTTTCTCACCCATTTGTTACACCATGAACTAAACTCTTATCTTTTACAAACCTACAAGCTTTATGATGGGTATTAGGCTCACACCTATAGTAGTATAGGTGAGACTTCTAGTAATAATAGATGGGATAGGACCAGTGGAAGATTTATTGGTACAAATGGAGAAGAATATCTAGAAGATCGGCGGATTCAGGCCATGGATGTCATAGTCTGAGGAACACTTGTGCATTGGTGGGAAACATATCATGTGACCATACAGGAATGGGCCCAATTGGTTGAAATGATCAAAGTTTGTTTTCAACCAAGCTCATACTTCAAGTTGGAAAATCAGTATAAGTGCATTGAAGACCCCTAAGAGCACATTCAGTACTGTGAGAGTGTTAGATTACTAAGAGGGGGGGTGTTACACATGAAATTTGCACACCTAGGTACTTCTCCCTAAGTGTCATAAAGTGTCATATAACTGTGTCATACACCTTGACACCATGGAATAACCTATGTCACAATCCCTAGTCAATGTGGAGGAGGGATATATTACATGAAGGCCAAAATACCAAGTGCACATGAATTATTATTAATGTTCATGAAAAAAGAGATTATTTAAGTGTGAGAATCAAGTGCACATGAATTATTATTAATATTCATTAAAAAAAAGTAATTAAATGTGAGAATCCACCTCACATTTGGTTTCCTATTTTTTAGGGAAGGTGGAGGATCTCATGGATGGTTGAAATATTTCCTCCTTAAAATCATTGAGAGATATTTCCTCCCTAAAGTCCTTAAGAAATATTTTCTCCCTAAATATCTTAGAGATACCTTTTTTAGTGGATTTGATGAGAGATCCTCTCCATGGTGGTTAATCCTCTGAATCCTATATAATGAGTGCTTTCCATGAAGGAGGAAGGCATCGAGAAGCTTAGAGATACCAAACTTATGATGTCATAAGGAAGGAAGCAAATTGGAGGTATCAAACATATGATTTGAAAGTTTTATGCAAGGGCTGAACGAGGAGGACTTGGAGAGGCTGTTGCGACTTCATCAATGGTTTGTAAGTATTTCTTTTAAGTTCTCATTAATATATGTGCTTGGCCTATTTACTTCAAGTTTGTGTACATTTTCATGCACTTGTCTTTTGGATAAATCTAGTTTTCAGACTAATCATAGTAGAATAGGAAGTATGTTTTGTCTTTGTTTTTTATTGGATTGCAAGACTTGTTGAAAGGCTTGGGGATCAAGGCTCAACTTGGACTGGGTGAGGACAAAAATTGTAAAAAGGTACATCTTATTCCTCTTCTCTATAAATTATCTTATCTAGGTTTAAAGGGATGTCAGTGACCAACATTAGCACCTTTCTGTCTTGGTCTTAACAGTCTAAGGTTCAAGAGGAAATTCACCTGTCCACGGGGGGATTTTCCTGTAAAAGGGGGTGAATCATTAATAGAGAAATTTAATCCTTTTTAACCATATAATTCAAGTGTTATATCAATGTATCATTATCATCCAATAATTGCAGAGTAAATAAACAGTGAACAAATGAGCAATCATACACATACACAGTACACCAGTGTTTTTACGTGAAAACCCAAAGTGGGAGAAAACCAAATAATGTTTTTACTTATATGTATTTAAGAATTACATTCATTGGAAGCACCAACTTCCTTTGTTTTTCAGCTACAACTGGAAGGAGGCTCCAACCCCCTAGTTTCTTAGGCTACAACCTCAAGGAAGCTCCAACTCCCCAATTCTTTGGCTACAACCCCATAGTTTATCAAGATACAACCTAAGAGAAGCTCCAACTCCCCAATTCTTTGGCTACAACCAGAAGGAGGCTACAACCCCCTATGTTCTTTGGCTACAACCGGAAGGTGGCTACAACCACTTTTCATTTCCCTATCCAACTGCCCTGACGTAGAAGTAGAATGATGGAACCATTGTCACATTATCACTGTGAGATATACCACTGTAACAACCTGTACCAATCAACATGTAATCAACATGTACCATAAAAAAGTGCATCAACCATGCACCAACCTATACCAAACAACCTGTAATCAATCTGTACCATAAACAAGTGCATCAACCATGCACCGACATGTACCTCAACAATAAACAAAATTTATATACCAATATAACCATCAAAATTTCTCTAGAAATACATCACACTATCCATAACCAAATACCATAAACCATTACATCAAACCATGTGCCACAACCTCACTGTTATACAACCTCTATCTATAACATACCTCAACCAAAATATCTCATTAATTTCATCATACAAATCTTATTTATAACTTTGTAATAGACCTAGTGTATATGATCACATACCTAAAAACCTTCTTTAACTTTAACAATAAGAGACTAGCATTTTATCAAACTTTATTTTAGTCTCACATGACTAATTTTGGATTAGTCAACAACCCTAACTTGCAATAATCATAATTATGTACCTGTAATGCATAAAGATCTGAAAATGGTACACAATGTTTTTCAATGTCCTTTATGAAATTCCTCCATATTTCACTACTTGGAACCTCTCAGAAAAGGGGTTATAGAAAAAATGGCATACCGTGTTGAACTTGTAGAGCATGCCCCGCACATAATATTTCTTGTATGGATCTGAAAATTGTACACAAAATACTACCAGTTGTACTCTAACCAATACATTTGGTATTACTGAATTTGGATCTGTTATGAATAAGTTATGACGTTTTACCCGAAACACATGTTTTAGACTAGTTTCGGGACTAGCCACAAACCCTATTTTCCACGATGTGTAAATCCAAAAATAAAATGACCCACAAGATGAAATTTGTATCACAGTTACTTGGATATGTTTCCTCAATGGCCTCCCAATTTCATGATCAGAATCATTCTAGAAAAAACTTTATTGCGAAAATGGTGAGATGACCTGTAAATAACATACCTTAGAAAGCATCATCAAAAGAATTTATCCTCCCTTGAATTTCGGCCTTCTTTATTTCACCTTCCCTCTGAAATTTGGCTTAGATATCCTTTGGTTACCTCAGTCACTTGTAGATATTCAATATGCTCAAGTGTGGTTTTAAAATGAGAGAGCATTGCCTCTTATTTATACTTTCATGTAGCTTCGTCAAGGTGTTACATTTTAACCATATTAACCCACTTTCCTTATTTTAGGGTTAACCCACTTCTAACCACTTGTCCACTTAGTAATTTATCCATTAAATTTATTATTTAAATAATTTATTTTGTATCCACTTTGACTTATAATACAATCATCACTTCACTTTACCTCAAGGGGTTACCTTCTAACCAACTTAAACCACTTTCCTTATTTTAGGGCTAACCCACTTCTAACCACTTGTCAACTTAGTAATTTCTCCATTAAATTTATTATTTAAATAATTTATTTTGTATTCACTTTGACTTATAGTACACTCATCACTTCACTTTATTATTTACCTTCTAAAATCTCTTAAACCACTTTGACTACGTTGACCTTTTGGAGCTTCTAGATGACTCATGAGGGTTCTCCAACTTCACATGGTCGTAACTCTCTAACCGTGAGGAGTTATGTGATGTTCCACATACTACCTGAAATGGCATGACATGTACTATTCATATAGGATATTCTTACCTGCAAATATTGTCAAAAATTTGGCTTAGGTTGATGGATAGTTGGTATGGATTGTTGGTTGTCATTGATGTCAACTATTGGAGAGTGATATTGTAGATTGATTTCAACCCTTAATGATTGATGTCAACCCTTGGAGAAAGTACGGTAGCGAATTTCAGTAGCACAAAGGTTTGGGTAATGGACCAAAGTTTTTTTTATGTAAAGATGACTCATTATTGTCTTGTCATGGTTGATGAGAAGTACATATGGATGAACTCCAAAGTGGTCCCCTTATGGTGAAAGCCCTCACGGGAAGACACTTTGTGGATTGAGTTATCCTAGAAGTATGGTTAGAGAACCCATGCTTATTTGTGGAATAATGAAATGAAGGTCAGTGAATTTTTCAATGAAACTATCCTATATGGATAGTTCTTGTCATTCCATTTCCAGTGGTATGTGGAACGTCACATAACTCCTCACGGTTAGAGAGTTATGGCCATGAGAAGTTGGAGAACCCAGGTTTGGGTAATGGACCCAAGTTTGTTTGATGGATAACGGTAT
>ML797877.1:58494-94126 GCA_009831015.1 Picea engelmannii
TAATAAATTTAATGGAGAAAATAGAAGTGGGTTAACCCTAAAATAAGGAAAGTGGGCAAAGTGACCTAGAAGATGTTTTTAAGGAAGCTACTTGGAGAGTATAAATAAGAGGCAAGGCTCTCTCATTTTACATCACACTTTATCATATTGAATATATATAAATGTCTGAGGTAACCCAATGATATCTAAGCCAAATTTATGAGGAAAGGTGAAGAAAAGAAGGTTGGAATTCAAGGAAGGATAAATTCCTTTGATGATGTTTTCTAAGGTATGTTATTTACACGTCATCTCACCATTTCGCAATAACTTTTTTTATAAAATTATTCAAACTGTGAAATTTCTATTCCATTGAGGAAACATATCCAAGTATATTTGGTAAAAAATTCATCTTGTGGGTCGTTGTATTTTTGGAGTTACACTCCGTGGAAAATAGGGTTTGTGGCTAGTCCTGAAACTAGTCTAAAACAAGTGTTTTGGGTAAAAATGTCATAACTTCTTCATAACAGATCCAAATTGAGTAATAAAAAATGTTTTGGCTAGAGTACAGTTGGTAGTATTATTTGTAACAGTTTCATATTGATGTAATAAATATTTCGTGTGGGGCACACTCTACAAGGTCGCTCTCTAGAATAAGACAGAATTTAGCAAGGTATGTCATTTTTGCTATAACTCTTTTTATGAGAGGTTCCAAGTAGTGTCACCTGGAGGAATTGCATAAAACACATTGAAGAACATTTTTTATCAGTTTTAGATCTTTATTCATTACAGGTACAAAGTTATGATTATTTCAAGTTAGGGTTGTTGACTAATCCAAAACTAGGCATGTGAGATTAAAAACAATTTGATGAAAATGCTAGTATCTTGTTGTTAAAGTTAAGGAAGGTTTGCAGGAATGTGATAATATACACTAGTTCTATTACAGAGTTACAAATCTGATTTGGATGATGAAATTTATGAGGGATTTTGGTTGAGGTACATGTCGGGTACATGGTTGAGACAAGTAGTTGATGAGTTGGCACATACATGAGGTGTATAGTTGATGATGTTGGTACATATTGATGAGTCATAGTTGATGAGTAGTTGATACATGATTGGTACATACTTTGTACATGGTTGGAGGAACTTGTTATTAGTATTTTTGACACATGGTTTATGGATGATGTAGCATACATGTATTATCATAAGCACATATTGATCTTGGTGATGATTATGAGTTGTTGTGTTATACTTGGTTGATGCACATCTTTGAGAGTATTCTTGGTGATTGATTTGATTTGGTTGATAAGATTGATGAGATAGGTTGTTGTGATAGTTTTTTTGGACAGGTTATTTGTACGGGTTTGGTGCATGGTTGATGCACTTGTTCATCGTACAGGTTGAGGTATAGGTTGGTGCATGGTTGATGAACTTATTTATGGTACAAGTTGATTACAGGTTGGTTGGTACAAGTTGGTGCATGGTTGATGCACTTGTTTATGGTATAGGTTAATTACAGGTTGAGGTACAGGTTGATGCATGGTTGATGCATGGTTCAGGTTATTGGTACAGGTTGACTGGTATAGGTTTACAGTAGTATATCTCGCAGTGATAGTGTGACATTGGTTCCATCATTCTACTTATACGTCAGGGTGGTTGGATGGGGCAAGGATAGGTGGTTGTATCCACCTTTTGGTTGTAGCCAGAGAACATAGGGGGTTGTATCCTCCTTCTGGTTGTAGCCAGATAATTGGAGAGTTGAAGTTTCCCTCAGATTGTATCCTGAGAAACTAGGGGGTTAGAGCCTCCTTCTAGTTGCAGCTGGAAAACAAAGGAAGTTGGTGCTTCCAATGAATGTAATTATTCAAGACATATAAGAAAAAGAATTATGTGGTTTTCTCCTGCTTTGGGTTTCCACGTAAAATACTAGTGTACTGTGTATGATTGTTCATTTGTTCATTGCTTATTTACTCTGCAATTATTGGATGATAATGCTACATTGATTTAACACTTGGATTATATGGTTAAAAAGGATTAAATTTCTCTATTACTGATTGACCCCCCCCCATTAATCCAACAAATATATCAAAACTCATACCATTATCCATCAAACAAACTTGGGTCCATTACCCAAGCCTTTCTCCAACTTTACATGGCCATAACTCTCTAATTGTGAGGAGTTATGTGACGTTCGACATACCACCGGAAATGGCATGACATGTACTATCCATATGGAATAGTCTTACTTGAAAATATATCAAAATGCATACCATTATCTATCAAAAAAACTTGGGTCCATTACCCAAACCTTTGTGCTACCGAAATTTGCTACTAGACTTTCTTCAAGGATTGACATCAATGAAAACCAACCCAAATAATCAACAATCTCCCCCTTTGGCATTGATGGAAACACTATGATGCAATAATGAATTCATATCACTCATGATCCCCCTGTGACCATCGCTCCCCCTGGAATCATGCCTATGTGCTCTTTCTCCAAGAATTTACCTTTGCATCTGATAAATCTCTCCCCCTTTGTCATCAATGGCAAAGGTATCTTTCCATCCAAGGTTTCTCCCCCTAACTGAACTATCCTTGGGGATACTCCCCCCTGACTGAAATCTTCCTTAAACTGATATTCCAACCTGAAATTTCCTCTTTATGGTACTTCCTCGTGTAAATCTAAGACATATAAGATAAGCATTTAAAATCACTCATTTTGGAGTAGAAATTACTCTGAGTCTCTGGTGTAGATACTCAAAGTATTCCCATGGAATTGGTTTTGTAAATATGTTTTTTGCTTGTTCTTTTGTGCCCACATATTCAACTCTGATGTTCTTCTCTACAACCTGTTCCCGTATAAAGTGATACTTTATTGGAATGTGTTTCGTCTTGGAGTGCATCACTGGGTTATTTGAGATATTAATGGCACTTGAATTATCACAATAGATTGGAATGGGCTCATCATACTCAACCTGTATATATGTCAAATTTGGTTTCATCCATAGAAACTGAGTACAACATCTTGTTTCTGCAATATACCCTGCTTCGGTTGTAGATAAAGATACTGTTGATTTTTTCTTTCTTAGAAAAGATACTAAACACTCACCCAAGTAGAAGGCTACTCCACTAGTGTTTCATCGATCATCGATGCAACCTGCCCAATCTACATCTGTGTAGGAAATAAGTGATAGATCCTTTCCTTTTGGATACCATAATCCAAACTCTTATTTTCCTTTGAGATATCTGAAAATCCTCTTCACTACTAATACATGTGATTCCTTTGGTGTTGCTTGAAATCATGCCACATGTCCAACTACCTGCATTAAATATGGTATGGATGTTTTCACATATAGTAAGCTACCAATCATTGACATGTATTGCCTCTGGCCTGTAGACTTTGAGTCATCATATTTTCTCAACTTGCAACTAGTTTGCCTAGGAGTGGTAACTGGTTTGCAATCTTCCCTTCCGAACCTATTTAGAATTTCTATGATATACTTAGTTTGAGAAATAAAATTCCTTGGTTTCTTTGACATATATGAAGACCCAAAAAGAAGGATAGTTCTCCAAGTAATGAAATTTCAAATTCATTTTGCATATCCTTCGCAAATTTCTGGCTTAACCTGTCATTAGTACTTCCAAAAAAAATATCATCAAAATAAATTTCAATTAAAAAAATATTACCTTTAGTTAACTTGATGTATAGTTTGTTGTCTACGCTTACTTTCCATAGTTTGTAGGGAGTTTTGTCATTGTTGTTTCTGAGCATTACTCTATTTTGAATGTGAACTTTTGTATGCACTACATGTGTCCAAAAAACATCTGTTAATTTGGAATCCATTAGCATTGTTTGAGCCATTTCCTGTGTAATTATCATCCATTATGATAATGTTCCTTTGTCTTTGTACCACTCTCTGAACCAATCTTAGAATCCATGTTATCGTCTGTTGGTCACTATAATTGTTTATTAATTAAAACAATCAAGTGTTACATAAATTGTCAACCCAAGGAAGTTTGTTTATTTCAAAGGCAATCACACACTGTATATGCTCAATCTCAAAAGAAATCCAAAGTTGTAGTAAAAGTTACACTAATCACACCTTGCTTTGAATTACAGTACAAGCAATCTATCTATTGCAGAATTCAAGATTCAAAGGAAAATAATTATCAGAATAATCCTGGATTACATTAAGAAACAGCAACCTAGGGAAAAGGAACCTTTCAGCATACTGCAAAGAAGACTAACTATTCTATAATAGATAACAGGACCCCATTCCCCAAAGTAGGAATCTTCAGCACCTGTCTCTGACTATCACACTTTCATAAACTCATTCTGCAAGCAGAATTACTAATCAAAATGATCAACAATTACCTAGGAATGAATTGTATGAAAACAATGCAACAATCAATTGAAACAGAGTTTCATCAAAACAGAGTTTTAACAAGGCATGAATAAAAACAATACTTGAAACACTACAAAAAATAATGGGTGAATCTTGTGAAGAAGGTGGGCCCTCTCCTTCTCACAAGATTCCCCGGAAATGAAAGGAACTAAGAAGAAATGCTTAGAATGATCTTTTATTCATCTGTCCAATGTGACAAATTACAATATCAAAAGTGAACACGCTCCTTCTCTGTAATTCCCTTCTATCTAAGCCTTTCGTAATCTCCCTCTAATGTTGATTTCTCCCCTATTTAAAGAGGAGAATCCTCTTAATACAATTAAGCATAAAATTACATGTGTACATACAAAGCATATTCTTAGTCTGATCTAATCTTCTATGCTGGAATAGGATATTCTGATCTTCCGTAGAAAAATGTTGTTACAGTGGTTGTAATGGTGTTGGCTTGAGGTACAGCTTTTGTGGCCAGTGTAATAGCTCATTTAATTATCTTTTCTTGTTACTGTTGTATATGAAATATTGTTTCAGCATCGCAAATCATAGACTGTTTCAGCAACGAGATTTGCATATTGTTTGACTGTTTCAGCAACGTGGTCTTCAAGAAGCAACGATGGTTGTAATGGTGTTAGCTTGAGGTACAGTTTTTGCGGCCAGTGTAACAGCTCCTTTAATTATCTTTTCTTGTTACTGCTGTATGTGAAATATTGTTTCATCATCGCAAATCACGAACTGTTTCAACAATGGGATTTGTGTATTGTTTGACTATTTCATCAACGTGGTCTTCAAGCAGCAACGATATATTAACTGCAGTATTCAAACTGTTTTAGCAACTATATATTTCTGATTAATGGTTAAGTATGAAAGTAATGTAAAATTACATGTAAAACAAATTAAACATATAGCAAAGAGAAGAAACGTTATATACCTTTGGAAAAATAGATTAAGGTGATAATGTAGGCTTAAATATGAGTGGGAAAAGGATGTAATGATAGAAAAAAGTATGAGCAAAAAGGTACATTATAGGGTCCTAACATTCCCCCCAACTAAAAAGGTTGCATGTCCTTAGGCAACTTCAATCTGAATCAAAATCCGGATACTAACTCTGGGTGTGCAAATTACTTAAGCAGTAGCTATAGAAAGTACCGTTTGTTGGGGCTTTGAATCCTTGAACATGTTGTAGCCTTTGCCAGGTTGTTGCTTCAACCTTCTTGGGAAACCTATGATGAACTTGATACTTCTCTGTTGGCATCCACAGAATGGGAAAATGGAACTGATAACCTATCCAATTTTCAGCGCATTGCTAGACACATTTGATGTAACTGGGTACCCGGAAGATTGTTGTCTCAAGATTGGTAGGACTAAAGGGATTGTGCTCCTACTTTTTCTCAGAAGATTGTTGTCAAAACATGTTATTTTCTTTTAGGGAAACAGTCTCTGTGGATTTAATAAATTGTTGACAATCCTGAAGTATTGTTGCCTGTAGTTGCCGCATATGTTGAATCATCACTGGTTTCTTCAAAAATTGATAATATTCTGCAACAAAGGTGGCAGCGTTCTGTGGTTTTGGTCGTATCCAGAGGAGACGGTTATCTTCATTATGCCTGGCAGCTAGAAAATCATTCTTCCACGTAATCTGGTTGGCAACGAAGGAGGTGAGTGCCCGAATCTAGATATCACCAACAAGAGGATTAAGATTAAGTTGTATGTTCTCAGGAATGGATTCATTATGAAGATATAACTCACATAGTAGATGTTGATCAATAGTAGAGGCTTCTGCAAAAGTTTGAACAAAATCTTCCGGTTTGAACATTACATAGGGTCTTCCTTCTTTGATTGATTTCATCTGAAAGAATGCAAGTCGTTCTGTAAGGAAAAGAGAGTAATTTGAGTATGGTTTCCTAGCAGCCAACAATTTTTGTACCAAATCGAACATCAGGAGCAATTTTCTTTTTAACTCCTCATTTTGCTTCTTATGGGCATGAGATTCTTTGCGTGTTTGCTCCAAAGCTTCCCAGTTTGAATATATCTGATTTAGCCAAAGTAGTCTGTGCTCCTGCAAACTTTTGTCCTGTGTAATAGCAGACTCCTTTTTCCATTTGTTCATTATTACCTTCTTATTCCATGGTTGAGTTTGTGTTCCAGCATCACAAGTGGTAGGCTAAGGTAGAGTCTGAGTGGCTTGTTCCACAAAAGTAGGTGTACTGATCTTGCCAGGAGGGGCAGATTCATCAATGGGCAGAGTTTGAGCAGCTTCACTAATGAAAACAGGAGCTTCATATTTAACAGTTGTTGTAGGCCAGGGTTCCTGTAGATTAGCTTTGCCTTTTGGAATTTTCGAAGGTCCTACTGGTTCTTGTGTAACAGTAGGGCGTTCCTCTTTTTTAACTGCAAAAGTCGTAAGTGCAGGGGAAGCTCCAGGCATTGGGATTTGAACCACTTTGTAGCCTGCTTGATCATAAATATCCCCACATTGGCTGCACATATACTCTCTATATTGATCATCTTTTGTGTTTTTCTCTGCCATGGCCGCTACGCGAGCTAAGGTATACAAATTAAGTTCCTTGTCATAGGCTTCCTTTGTCGTTACCATCTCTTGCTTGTAAGCTTCTAGTTCTGATCTTAGAAACTCATTATCTTGTAAGAGAGAAGCCATTGTTGGTTCTGTTTGTTGATCTGTAATAGGTGTATCAAGAGGGGTGACTAGTTTTTGTGTAATGGTCACAACCTCGGTAGTTGGTTCTTGTGGAGCAGCTACAAAATCAGCAGTTGATTCTTGTTTTTCAGCTACTTGATGTAAAGAAAATAGTGTTGCAGCACCTTGGGCATGTGATTCTTGTATTTCAGGAATAAAGTCAGCAGTTGGTTCTTGTGTTTTAGTTGTAGTTGGTTCTTGTGTAACAGTTATAGCTGGTTCTTGTGTAACAACTACTAAATGAGTAGTTGGTTCTTGTGTGACAGCTACTAAATGAGTAGTTGGTTCTTGTGTGACAACTACTTGATGTAAATAAAATGATGTTGCAGCACCCTGGACATCTGATTCTTGTATTTTAGGAATGAAGTCAGCAGTTGGTTCTTGTGTTTCAGCTGTAGTTGGTTCTTGTGTAACAACTATAGTTGGTTCTTGTGTTTCAATTGTAGCTGGTTCTTGTGTAACAGCTATAGCTGGTTCTTGTGTAACAGTTACTGAATGAGTAGTTGGTTCTTCTGTGAAAGCTACTAAATGAGTAGTTGGTTCTTGTGTGACAGCTACTTGATGTAAAGAAAATGATGTTGTAGCACCCTAGGCCTCTGGTTCTTGTGTTTCAGTGCTCATGGGTTGAACAGGTAAAAATTCTGGGATTTGGGAGGGTGGAGGTGTATGGGATTTTAGCAAAATGGGTTGGGGGTTTAGGGTAGTGGCAGTAGTTGTTGTTTTGGTTGAATCCCTCGTTCGTTTTTTAGGTAAAAAGGCAGGAAAAGTAGTAGTTTGCTTCTTTCTTTTGCGAGTGGGTTTTTCCTCAGTGATGGAGTAGGGAGGGTTATCAGGTTTATCTTCTTTAGAATCATCGTTAAGGATATGAACAGTAGGAATAGATAATTATGGTAAATTGTGGGGTGGACTTGGTATGGTAGGAGGGTTAATTGGATCAATTGGATCTGTAGGTGGATTAATAGGTATTTCTGGAGGGTCAGGAAGGTTTTGTGGTTGCTCTTCATGAGGATTTTCAGGATGTTCAACAGTTTCCTGAGGGTTTATGGGTGGATTGTTTAGGAGAGGGTTTTGTTGGGAAAAACCCTTTTGGATGAGTAATTGAACGAGATGGTGATGGGTGAGGGAAAGGATGGGATTTTTAGCCTATCTACAATAATGCAACATATTTCTAAGACATCTGAGTAGATAGTAAGGAATATTCACCAGTCTAACATGTCGTAAATGAGATAACAAGACAAATTCATACTAGTAAACTACTTGGTATCGGCCTTCACAGGTAAGGTAGTGCTTGAAAAACTCTGCAACTTTCGGCTAAGGAGGCGGAAACGAGCTAAGTCGAACACCCCAGGCTTTAGGCTCAACTTGTTCTCCTGGCAAGAGAAAATCCAGCTGGGCATTAAGAATAATGTGTTTGTGGATGAACCAGCGAATGCCAGTGACGGGAAGACCCGAAACCTGTGCTATATCATCCTCTGTGACTGAAATCCAAACCCCTTGAAAAATAGAATGGTATTCTTGAATATTCCAAGAAAATTGAAGAACCTGTTGTTGATCAAATCCCTGGAGCCTCTGAAAATAACCCACCCAGCCTGCCTGCTGAAAGATTTGGTAGACTTCTGGATACAATTCTAGCAGGGTTGTCGTGGCGGGTTCGTATCGTATAACAAGACCTCCCATAGCTATTCAGCTCAGTAAAATGCACAGTCATAGAGCCAAGTAACTGCACCCGAGCAGAGTAAATTTTGCAGATGAGGGCATGTAAATGATGGTGAAAAGATGAGATAATGGGTAAAAAGAAGTGACAGTAGTCAGTTTGTGTGAAATGATGGCATAAAGTTTCGATATCCCCCCCCCCCCAACTACGGCTAAAATGACTTTAAGTGTATGGTAATAATGAATCGGGATCTTCTCATTATCCATAGTTCAATTGTATTTACATATAGAGTTTACATACCTCATATTTACCTTTGATTCGTACTTCGAAAAATATAGTGCCTATTCATAATAGATATGCAGTAATCATGGGAGAAACTTTGGAATTATGAGAGAAATTGTATCAAGGGTTTGTTTAATCATAGGAGAAGGTAGTGAAAGGACAGAATGTAGTATGAAAAATAGGAGAAGTGAGAGCGAAAGAGCTGAAGAAGATGTTTTTATGACAGGAAATGATGAATAGTCATGTCTTAGCAACGGAAAAATGGGTAATGTTGAAAAAGTGGTGTTTCAGCAATAGTAAGAGAATGGAAAAATGTTGTTGAGGAGTGATGTTTTAACAATGGAAGATATTGTTGAAGAAATGGTGTTTCAGCAATGGGAAAAATGGGGAAAATGTTGTTGAAGACTGGTGTTTCAGCAATGGGAAAATGGGGGAAAATGTTGTTGAAGAGTGGTGTTTCAGCAATGGGAAAATGGGGGAAAATGTTGTTGAAGAGTGGTGTTTCAGCAATGGGAAAATGGGGAAAAATGTTGTTGAAGAGTGGTGTTTCAATAATGGGAAAATGGGGACAGGGAATGGAAAGGAAAAAAATGAGAGGGGATGAATGATGGGGATGTTGAATGGGAAATGAAGATGAATGGATTGAAGAAAGAGGGAGAAATGCTTCACAAGATGAAGCTTGGATCTGCTTGTAGTAAGATTATCCTTTCTTGGTAGGCCTTTTCTGGATCGAGAATCTGCAAAAGAATCAATTGTAACATTCCATCTCTTGGCAGGGATTATTAGTAAGAGAAATTTAATCTAATACTAAAGAAATAAAATTTAGAAAAAATAAATGTAGTGAGGGGCATGAGGCTCCTCTAAAAAGAGATAATGTGAATCTTCCACACATGTGGTCTTAAAATCTTCTTTGGAAATGGGGCGCTGGTACAAGTGGAGTCGATGACCATTCACTAATAATGGTGTTTTAGAGTCATCAATTGTTAGGAGCCTTATTGTTCCATTGGGGAAAACAATATCCACTTCATAAGGTCCTAGCCATCTTGTACGTAGTTTCCCTTGAAATTCTTTAAACCGAGAATCATACAATAAAGCCCAATTACCTTTTTGGAATCGCTTATGCTTGATGATTTTATCATGCCATTTTGTTCTTTGTTGTTGAATCATAGTTGTCTGGTGAATGGCATCTAATCTTTTTTCATCCAATTCATTAAGTTGTTGCAACCTGGTTATCTATGCATCAATCAAATCAAGGTTAACAGCTAAAGCAGTCCTTAAGGTTTTGATTTCAAATTCCACAGGAAAGACAACACTTTTTCCATAAACTAATTCATAGGGGGAGAATCTTGTAGTATTTCTCCAGGTAGTTTTGTAAGCCCATAATGCTTCAGGGAGCCTTTGAGACCAATCCTTCCGGTTTTCCTTCACTGTTTTTGTGAGAAGGGCTTCTATTACTTTGTTTGTGCTTTCCACCTATCCATTGGATTGGGGGTGGTATGGTGTAGTCATTCTATGATGAATATAATATTTTTGAAGGGTGGCTTTAAAACCATGAGAGGTGAAAGGAGGTCCTCCATCTGTGACTAATTCTCTAGGCACTCCAAATCTGACAAAGATATCTTCAAATAAGAAATCTAGAACAACTTCTTCAGTAGCTCTATGGAGTTCTTTATCCTCCACCCATTTGGTCATATAATCTGTGTAGACTAATATATAAACTTTTTGATTGGATGGAGGGTTAATGGGTCCTACAAAGTCTAAGGCCCATATTTCAAATGGTTCGAGTACTACCTGGGGGTTTAATGGCATTTCATCTCTATGATTAGGTTGACCTATTCTTTGACAGCTATCACAGGCCCGAACATATTTCTTTGCATCTTTAAAAAGTGAGGGCCAATAATAACCCATCCTAAGAATTTTATGTGTCGTTCTTTTATCAGCAAAATACCCTCCACAAGGGCCATCATGAAAATCTTTTAGTAAATAATAAACCTCATCTTCTCTAATGCATCTTCGAATTTCTTGATCAAGTCCTGTGTAGAAAAGACACCCACTTATCCAGCTATACCGAGCACTTTGTTGAATAATTTTTCTTTTCTCTCGGTAGGATAGGTGTGGTGGTAAATTCCCTGCAACCAAATAATTAGCAATGTTTGCATACCATGGTGAGTGAGCAGATACTGCAAATAAATATTCATCAGGAAAGGAATCATCTACTGGAGTATTATCATTAGGTGTTAACCGAGAAAGAAAATCAGCAACTACATTTTCTTTTCCTGGTCGATCCACAATTGTAATATCAAATTCTTGTAATAATAGTAACTATATGGTGACTCGAGCATTTGTGACAGATTTGTTCATTAAATATTTAATAGCTGAGTGATCAGTATGGACAAAAGTAGAATAGCCAGTGATGTAATGTCAAAATTTATTAATAGCATAGATAATTGCTAAAAAATCATTTTCGGTAACTGTATAGTTAAGTTCAGCAGGACTCATATTCTTGCTAATGAAGTAGATAGCATAAGGGAGATGATTTTCTTCTTGTCCCAAGACAGCTCCTATTGCAGTATCTGAAGCGTCAGAGGATATATGAAAGGGAAGTGCCCAATCAGGTCCTCTTAGAATAGGAGCTATAGATAACTGATGTTTGAGTGCATCAAATGCTTCCTGGCAAAGATTAGTCCACTTGAATTCAACATTTTTCATAAGTAACACAAACAAAGGAGAAGTTATTTTGGAAAAAAAATTGATAAATCTTCTATAATATCCAGCATGTCCTAAGAAACTTCTCACATCTGTTTGGGTTTTGGGAATAGAAAGGTTCTCAATTACTTGTATCTTGGATGGATCTACCTGAATTCCTTGGGATGAAATAAAATGTCAAAGTATCACTCCTTCACTCATCATCATATGACATTTTTCGGTGCTTAAGGAGATGTGGGCTTGTATACATCGGTTAAGTACTTTCTTAAGATTTTGTAGTGCTTCCTCAAAAGAAACACCATAAGGGGTAAAATCATCCATAAAAATTTCCATAGATTCATTAATCATATCAGAAAAGATTCCTATAACTACTCTTTGAAAGGTTGTTGGTGCATTACATAGTCCAAATGGGAGGACTCTATAAGCAAAAGTTCCCTAGGGGCTAGTAAAAGTGGTCTTATCTTGGTCTTAGGGTGCAATTTTGATCTGGTTATACCCACTGAAACCATCTAAGAAAGAGAAGAATTTCTTCCCTGACAAACTATCTAACACCTTATCAATGAATGGTAATGGAAAGTGATCTTTTTGAGTGGCTTTATTTAAGGCTCTATAATCTATGCACACTCTCCACTTCCCGTTTTTCTTAGGAACTATTACCAATGGGGAAACCCATTCACTGTCAGATATAGGATATATAAACCCTACATTAAGCAATTTTTGAAGTTCCTCTTTAAGAATTTCTCTTAAATTAGGGTTCATTCGTTGTTGAGATTGACAGATCGGTCGACAATCTTCCTTGATATAGATACGATGAGTACATAATTCAGGAGAGATTCCCTTCATATCTGTATAGTCCCATGCGAATGCTTCCTTATGTTCAAGAAGTAACTTCATTAATTGTTGTGTTTCAGCAACTGTCAAGTTGGGGTTTATATTCAGTGTTTTTCCAGGTTCAATTTATATTGATATACTTTTAGAAGAGATGGTAGCTGATGTTTTAGGTAGGTCTTCAGAGTTAAGGTTTTCCTAGATATCTGACTCCAAAAGTGCATCTAGTTGATTATGTGTTTCTGGAGTCACAGAGGAGGGTTCACAAATAAAATTATTAATTACTTCATCCTCAATGGCATCTTTAAGGCTTAAGGCTTGTCTGATAGTCAAGATAGGTTGAGTAGTTTGATCATCATAATCCACCCATAAGGAATTGTCATTATTAATCAAGGGTGTAGCGTGAGGGTAGAGAGTAAGTTGTTTGGTCTCATATCCATTGGAAATTGTCATTGAACCAGATCTACAGCTGATAAAGGCATCTGTTGTGGCTAGCCAAGGCCTACCCAAAATTAGAGGATGACCCCCCAACTTTGTTTTAGGTTGTAATGCCACAAAGTTAGCTGGATAATTCCAGGACTCAACTGAGATGATTAGGTCTTCAATAACTCCTTCTGGTTTGATTGCAGAATGGTCAGCTAATTCTAGAATGGTTGGGGTATCTCTTATTTCATTCTTCAGTTGTAACAGTTGTGAAGTTTCAAGAGTCATAATATTGATAGCAGCGCCTAAGTCTACCAAAACTCGAGGAATTATTGTTCTTCCAATTTGCACTATGACAGTAGGATGGTCAGGATCACCATATTTAACTGGAGGAGCTTTACCCGACATTAGTGCAGACAAATCACCCATGACATGAACTGTGAGGGAATCTTTAGTTTTCCTACCAAGTTTCTTAACACAAATGTCTCACATAGTTCTGGCATAAATTGGTACATCTCTTAGTGCTTGTAATAGTGGAATTTTGACATAGAGATTTTGTAATTCCCCTAGAATATTGAAAGCTGGTGGCTCAGGAGTTTTATTCAAAGTTAAACGCTCAGGGAATGGTGGTTCTATTGTTTCAGCAACAGTATTTGAGGATGGTTGTACCTCTTCAGGTGAATCGTGTTTTTTTATTTCTTCTTTATCGGAATTAGAAGAGGTAACATCATCAATGATAGGTTCTACTATTTTACCAGATCGTAAATGAATATCATTGCATTGTGTATGGAAAAGAGAAAGTATAGGTTGGTTTTGAATATCAATACATTGCACAACCTTATTATTGGGGTTAGGGTTAGGTTGTACAGGTAGTTGGGGCCGCATCATTTGATTTTTCGGTGGAGCACCTGATGGTAAAGGGAGTGGTTATTGAAATTGTGATTGAAATTGAGGAAATTGATTTGGGAACGAGGGTTGTTGACCTCTCCAATTTGGATTCCATTGGTTAAGGTAAGGTTGTTGTTGTGAAGGCCAAGGTGTCCATATTGTTGGGTCTACAAAGGGAGGGTTGTTTTGTTGCATGGGTGGGTAATTCATTTGATTTAAGGGTGGGTATTGCATTTGATTAAAGGGAGGGTAATTTTCTTGACTAAAAGAAGGATAATTATTCCAACGATTAGAAGATGTAAATGGCATATTAGGATTCATACCTTGTCCCCACGGTTGCCATTGTCTTCTCTGTGTCAATAGATAGATAGCTTCAGCTTCTTCATCGATTGTTTGTAATTTTGCTTTGATTCCTAGTAAAGAAGGGCATTATTGAGTTTCATGATCCTTATCACAAAGGGTGAAAATTGGCTTTTTGTCCAATGGGTATTCCCTTAGTGGGTGCTTTTATCTACATTTGGAACAAAATATAGACAGAGCTTCTTCTGCTTCATCTTGTTTCTTTTTAATCTGCAAGGTGTCAATTTGTGAAGCAAAAGAACTTAACATTTCAGTTTTAAAATCCTCAAGTAAATTACCTATTTCGGCTCTTGTTGCTCCTCCACTGGCTGATTTTTGAACTCTTGAAAATGTGGTATCCCTGTTGTTTGATCTATTCCTTGTAGCTCCTCTTGAACATCTTTTACAGAGGTTAACAATTTCATCATATGATTCTTTAGATATGTCCCCTTTACCAAGCATATCCAGCATATCTAGACAGTCATCCCTTACTCCTTTTAATAATATTGTTTTAAGAATATCTTTACTTACATTGGGGTGACTGGATCTTTGTAGATTATACTATAGCCTTTCCACAAAGTCCTCCAGATTTTCATCCTCTTTCTGTATCATCTTGAATAGTTCCTCTCTTTTTTCTCTTGTTCGACAATAGTCTTGATATTTGTGCAGAAATTTTTGTTTCATCTAATCCCATGTTGTGATTACATGACCTCCAAGACTCATGAACCATCTTAATGCATTTCCCTTTAATGTTGTTGGAAATAGCTTTAATTTTTTAGCATTGGAAATGTAATCATAACTTCTGCATAATATGTCAAGCTCGAAAAGGAATTCATCAGGATCTTCAAAAGATAAACCATGAAAGTTAGGTAAAGATGAAAGTGGAATATTCTTCATGGGAGCTACTCCTCTAGGAAGATCACCAATAGGAAATCCCAAGGTATAAAAAGAGTTTTCATCATTTACCTCTCCTTCGGGACCTACCTGTTCTTCATGGTGCAATTCTTCATTATACCCATCCATGGTTTCTTCTGTTTGTTCCCCTACTGCACTTGCTCGATCCTCAATGTTGTCTGTTGGTTTTTCAACTGTCTTTGTTTCAAAGTTCACTTGAAAGGAAGGTTGAGGCTTTGGTTTTCCAGAGCTTGGTCATTGAGGAACAAAAGATTCGGATTTTGATATAATCTTGTCGATAAAAGTCTTTCTTCCTCCCCTTCCTCTGCCCCTGCCACCTGTAGGGTCAGTTTCCTTGGGGGGTCTGCATCCTCTCATGCAATCTATACATCTAAGAGAAAAACATAAATTCTTTTGAAATCTATAATTGCCTTCCCCGGCAATGGTGCCAAAATGTTGATCACTATAATTGTTTATTAATTAAAACAATCAAGTGTTACATAAATTGTCAATCCAGGGAAGTCTGTTTATTTCAAAGGCAATCACACACTGTATATGCTCAATCTCAAAAGCAATCCAAAGTTGTAGTAAAAGTTACACTAATCACACCTTGATTTGAACAGACTGAAGTTCTACTTTGAATTACAGTAAAATCAATATATCTATTGCAGAATTCAAGATTCAAAGGAAAATAATTATCAGAAGAATCTTGGATTACATTAAGAAACAGCAACCTAGGGAAAATGAACCTTTCAGCATACTGCAAAGAAGACTAACTATTATGTAACAGAGAACAGGACCCTATTCCCCAAAGTAGGAATCTTCAGCACCTGTCTCTGACTATCACACTTTCATAAACTCATTCTTCAAGAAGAATTACTAATCAAAATGATCAACAATTACCTAGGAATAAATTGTATGAAAACGATGCAACAATCAGTTGAAACAGAGTTTTAGGAAAACAGATTTTTAACAAGGCATGAATAAAAACAATACTTGACACACTACAAAAACTAATGGGTGAATCTTGTGAAGAAGGTGGGCCCTCTCCTTCTCACAAGATTCCCCAGAAATGAAAGGAACTAAGAAGAAATGCTCAGAATGATCTTTTATTCATCTGTCCAATGTGAAAAGTTACAATATCAAAAGTGAACACGCTCCTTCTCTGTAATTCCCTTCTAGCTAAGCCTTCTGTAATCTCCCTCTAATGTTGATTTCTCCCCTATTTAAAGCAGAGAATCCTCTTAATACAATTAAGCATAAAATTACATGAGTACATACAAATCCTATTCTTACTCTAATCTAATCTTCTATGATGGAATAGGATATTCTGATCTTCTATAGAAAAATGTTGTTACAGTGGTTGTAATGGTGTTGGCTTGAGGTACAGTTGTTGCGGCCAGTGTAAAATCTCCTTTAATTATCTTTTCTTGTTACTGTTGTATGTGAAATATTGTTTCAACATCGCAAATCACGGACTGTTTCAGCAACGGGATTTGTGTACTGTTTGATTGTTTCAGCAACGTGGTCTTCAAGAAGCAACGATGGTTGTAATGGTGTTGGCTTGAGGTACAGTTGTTGCGGCTAGTGTAACAGCTCCTTTAATTATCTTTTCTTGTTACTGTTGTATGTGAAATACTATTTCAGCATCGCAAATCACGGATTGTTTTAGCAACGAGATTTGCGTACTGTTTGACTGTTCCAACAACGTGGTCTTCAAGTAGCAACGATATATTAACTACAGTCTTCAAACTATTTTAGCAACTATATATTTCTGATTAATGGCTAAGTATGAAAGTAATGTAAAATTACATGTAAAACAAATTAAACATATAGCAAAGAGAAGAAACGTTATATACCTTTGGAAAAATAGATTAAGGTGATATTGTAGGCTTAAATATGAGTGGGAAAAGGATGTAATGATAGCAAAAAGTATGAGCAAAAAGGTACATTATAGGGTCCTAACATCTGTCCAAACTTGCTAAGTGTTCTTACGAATCCATCTATGTCCATACTTTCCAAGACTCTACTACACAACTGTCAATAATTTTGACTCATATGTCACCGTACCATCATGAAGTACTACTACAGTTGATTAATCTATCATATTTTACTTCTGCTAACTAACTGCACTGGATCTGTCTACTCAAATTATGAAAGTTTCTCGAAGGATGGTTCTCTGGTCTATCTCAGCTACCACATAGACTCTCGTTGTCTAATATTCTTATTACTTGGGAGTCTCTAAGCTGGATGGCTCAGAACAATTCCTTCTTTGATGTGTACTCATCATCATCTTCATTGGTAGATTCATCATCTCTTTGATCTCTGACTTCTTTATTTCTGTCTGTGGATTCATCTTTCACTACAATTCCTAAAAGTACAATCTCTTGAACATGTTCCTTATTTACCTACCCTTCTTTTCTTTCAATTATTTTCCAAACCTTTATGTATCTGACATCTTTTTTTTCTCTGTAGAATTTTCTTCATCTCGTTTTATTTCCAATCTTGCAATCTCTGGTACCTAGTCTTTGTTCACATGTTCTTCGTATTTTCTTATCCATACTTTCTTATATCTTATATCAGTGTTCTCTTTCATGGAAGTATCAATCATGCTTCTACAATCACTAACTATGTGTCCATATTTATGACATTTGTAACATTCAATGTTAAGTGGGGCCGCATAGGCATTTATTGCTTGAACATTTATTTTATAATCCCTGCAATCTGCAACCTTATGTCCAAAATTAGTGCAATAAAAACAATAACCATAAAAGAAATTTCATACCTGGGAGTGAATGATCTTCTTTGTGGTGTATTCCTTCTTAATTTCTTCCTTGACTGATCATGATCATGATTGAAGCTTCTTTGTGGCTTGAACATGAATGGTCTTCTTGAAGATGTATCTTCAACAGTTTTCTTAGATTCTAGTTGACCATGATTCCTTCCTTTGAGTACTTCTACATAACTCTTTTTATTTTCTTCATTATTCTTTTCTAGCAACCTTGAGTGCTTCTCTTCATTCTCTATAATTGATGTGGATGTTTCTGTCTCTTCAACGTTCTTTTTAATCTTAATGATTTTACTTCTCAATGTAACAAATTCTTCCTCAAGCTTCTCAACCTCTTCTTCTTTCTTCATTATCTGAGACTTCATGACTTCTTCTGTTCTTTTCACTTCTTCAAGATGATTTTTTAATGTGATTATTTATTCTTCAAGTCCTTTCTCTTCTTGACCAAACTCTACCTCAAGCTGGTTTAGATCGTTAGTTCTTTCCTTAAGATGATCTGTCAATATCTTCTCTCTCATTTATGCTTCTTCCTTCTGTGTTGTTATGTTGGCTTCCAAATACTGCTTTTGATATTCAATATTTTCTTTGATCTTTCTGGCTTCTTCTAGTTGAGTTCTTAAGTTCTCGATGACCTGTTGGGCTTCTTCAAAAATGTGAACATTTTCCTTTTGTTTCATCAATTCTTTTTTGAGTGACTTGTTTTCTTCTCTTTGTTCATCTAAAGCACTAATCAATTCTACATCATAATTATCTTCCTTTTCAGTAGTTTTTTTGTCTCATTTCCTTCATGGCATTTTATTTCAAGATGTTCGTGTTTTTCACAATTAAAGAAAAACAACATACCTCTGGTGATTATGTACTCTTCATCTTCTGAATCTATTTGACATGGTGAACATAAATCATCTTGATCTGTATCTCCATCTTCTTTGGCGTTTTCTAAATCTATGATGGGTGAAGAATATATTTCATGTAAGTTATCCCAAATTTCTTTGGCTAATGCACATTTACCAACCTTTTCTCTTACCAGATTAGGTAATCCTTCCCAAATGAAATCCATTGTTATTTTGTTATTCTTCTTCAATTCCTTCTTGGTTGCAGTATTTTCCCTTTTTGAACTATCATATCCTTTAATGATTGATAGCCAAATATAATGCCCATGTTCCTGTAAAAATACTTTCATATTTATACTCCACATGTCATATTTTAAACCATTATGACCATTGAATAGTGGTACTCCATTCTCATAATACTCCATGATCTCCTTCCATTAGTTAAACTATTTCCTGAAGGAACCTGCTCTGGTACCAATTGTTGGATTTTTGACAGGTGGGGTGAATCAGTAATAGAGCAATTTAATCCTTTTTAACCATATAATGAAAGTGGTATATCAATGTATCATTATGATCCAATAATTGCAAAGTAAATAAACAATGAATAAATGAGCAATCATACACATACACATTACACCAGTGTTTTTACGTGGAAACCCAAAGCGAGAGAAAACCACAGAGTGTTTTTTTTTTGTCTTTAAGAATTACATTCATTGGAAGCACCAACTTCCTTTGTTTTACGGCTGCAACTGGAATGAGGCTCCAACCCCCTAGTTTCTCAGTATACAACATGAAGGAAGCTCCAACTCCCCAATTCTCTGGCTACAACAAAAAGGAGGCTACAACCCCCTAGTTTCTCAAGCTACAACCTGAGGGAAGCTCCAACTCCCCAATTCTCTGGCTACAACCCCCTAAGTTCTTCGATTGCAACCGGAAGGTGGATAAAACCACTTTTCCTTGCCCCGTCCAGCCTCCTTGACATATAAGTAGAATGATGGAACCACTGTAACAACATGTACCAATCAACTTGTAATCAACATGTACCATAAACAAGTGCATTAACCATGCACCAACCTATACCAAACAACCTGTAATCAGTATGTACCATAAACAAGTGCATCAACCATGCACCAACATGTACCTCAACAATATACCAATATAACCATCAAAAGTTCTCTAGCAATACATCACACTATCCGTAACCAAATAGAATAAACCATTACATCAAACAATGTGCCACAACCTCACTATTATACAACCTATATCTGTAACATACCTCAACCAAAATCCCTCATCAATTTCATCATACAAATCTGATTTTTAACTATAATAGACCTGGTGTATACGATCACATACCTGAAAACCTTCCTTAACTTTAACAACAAGAGACTAGCATTTTATCAAACTTTACTTTAGTCTCACATGACTAATTTTGGATTAATCAAAAACCCTAACTTGCAATAATCATAACTATGTACCTTATGGGTGTTCTATATGCACTAAAAACACACTAAAAACCCTCAATTAAATTGTCAACCCGGGGTAAGTAAACTTAGAGTTGTAGCAATGTATATGCCAAGGTAGAAGGGTTGGCAGTAGTATAGTCTAACTAAGGAAGTAGTTATCTAAGGGATAATCTACTCAAGCAAAGACTACTAATGATCAAACCATGCTAAGAAACTTGAACTATATACCCTAAGTAACCTCTGAACAAAGGATCGATGGATAGTTCTAAGAAAGCAAATGAAAACCCTACTCAAAGAAAACTAGTTCATTCACAACAATAAGAAAAAGCAAACTATCTACCTAATAAGCAATAACAACATCAACCTACTTAAATTCAATAAGCAACTATCCTATGAAAGCAAGCAAATAGTCAAGCAACTACCCTATCAAAGAAAGAATAGACAAGTAAGCAACTAACCTATTAAAGAAAGTAAACAACTAACTAACCTAGGATGACTTCTACAACAAGTAAACTAATCAATAAGCAACTAGTTAAGCTAAGAAACAAATGAAATCTATTCTTAAATTAAACTTCACAACTATTTCTAATTTATGGAAGGAAATCTACTAAATTGAAAGCAAAAAGTAACTAACAACTAATCGTTAATCTATAATAAGAAAACTACTATTTAATCTACCAAAGCAACAAGACTAACTATCCTACAAAAGCAAGGAAATTATCTTCTAATCTATGAAAGCAAGAAACTATCTTCTAATCTTATGAAAGCAAGAAAACTATGTTCTAATCTATGAAAGCAAGAAAAACTCAAATATAGTGTTGATGGTTATGTCTCCGATGTCTTATAATATCACGATGGAATTTAACAATGAAATATAACTCAAGAGGGATAAACTCGATATTGACTTCGATAGCAAAGTGAAAATTGTGAATTAGGCAATCCAGTGAGAACTTAGCCATTATGGAAACAACATCAATTATCCTGCATATCCATGTGATTATTGATCATGCATTAATCATCAACAGTATAAAGAGATTATGCTAATAAACTCAATTTCATTCTATCCTAATGAAGCAAATTCATACTACACTAAACTCAATAATTAACTACGAATTGGAATTGTGATCTAGATCTAAGAAAGAAATTGCATGAAGTAAACTAAACAAGTTTTATCTTAACAATTCAAATTGCAAAAAGAGGAAATACTCATAAACAGAAATAAAACACTATTTCATCATATGACAAGAAATGAAAAGAGAAAACTAACTAACAACTAGATAAGCAAAACTAAACAGCAAGTAGATAAGCAATCTGAAAATAAAAACTAAAATTAACACTATCCATCCACCGAAGCCCTATCAAAGAAATCATGAATTAAAACTCTGTTTTAAACTCTGTTTCAGCATAAAGAAAATCTAATCTATCATCTAATTACACACATGGTTAGTCTCTAAGCTTGCTTCTACTAACTAAAAAGGAATTGCATATTAACAAGATCCTTCATATTAACCTGCAAAACTAAATTAAACCAATTAAATCATAAACAGCAATTTATATAACAAAGAAGCAAAATAACAATTCATATACAGAAAATGAAATGAAGAGACATCTATGCTACTCAATTCACAAGAAAACTCATAGGATAGTCACCCAGACTGTTGGTGGGGGCCCCAGAAAGTCGTGGTTACTCTTCAAATGCGAATCACAAGCTTCAGCGACACGAATTCACCATTAAAACTAAAAATGTAGTCTTTACACAGTTTTGGCAAAATGAAAATAGCAAAATAGAGATGAAATTGTATTTTTCTCTCTAACTCTCTACTTCTTAACTTCTTAACAAGTGTCTAACCACTGAGGTGGTATTTATAAGTTGTACAAGCTAAGAGGTCAGCCACTGGAAGGGTCGACCCTCTCTAAAAACAGTAAATTGCATTTAAGATGCCCTAACTGTCGGTGGCTTCTATTATAAATGAGGCGAGACAATAATCACCCAACATAACAACCCAAATTGAGTTGTCAAGAGTTCAGTAGCTGGAGGCAATGAGAACGAGCAAAACCCATGTCTCTGATTCGCCCATTGTTGGTCGTCGATATGCTAACCACCAAATTGCCCATGGTTTTTGTGCAGGACAGAGTATCGGACTGAGTGTTGGATGGAGTACCGGATGGAGTGTCGGAAGAAAAAACAAGGTGTGATTTTTCCCTGTGACATATAAAACACAAATTAGTTTCCTGGGATCATAAAAACATGTTGATTTAAACTCAAAATCATCACAAAACATGAATTATGCATACCTGGTGTGGATCATAGCGATTTGACACAAAAGCTCTTCAAAAACTTCTTCAAAACAGGAAAATGCATATACACATTCGGTAAAAATGATCTAATTAACGTCATAAAATCATTCATATCACGGGCCCAACATTACATGTAATGAATAAAGATCTAAAAATGGTACACAATGTTCTTCAGTGTCTTTTATGCAATTCCTCCATATTTCACTACTTGGAACCTCTTAGAAAAGGAGTTATAGAAAAAATGGCATACCTTATTTAATTATGGCTTACTCTAGAGATCGAACTTGTAGAGCATGCTCCGCATAGAATATTTATTTTATGGATCCAAAAATTGTATGCAGAATACTACCAAGTATACTCTAACCAATACATTTGGGCATACTGAATTTGGATCTGTTATGAATAAGTTATGACGTTTTTACCCAAAACACATGTTTTAGACTAGTTTCAGGACTAGCCACAAACCCTATTTTCCACGATGTGTAACTCCAAAAATACAATGACCCACAAGCTGAAATTTGTATCACAGATACTTGGATATGTTTCCTCAAAGGCCTCTCAATTTCATGGTCTGAATCATTCTAAAAAAAAAATATTTCGAAAATGGTGAGATGACCTGTAAATAACATACCTTAGAAAGCATCATCAAAAGAATTTATCCTCCCTTGAATTTCGGCCTTCTTTACTTCACCTTCCCTCTGAAATTTGGCTTAGATATCCTTTGGTTACCTTATTCACTTGTAGATATTCAATATGATCAAGTGTGTTTTTAAAATGAGAGAGTCTTGCCTCTTATTTATACTTTCATGTAGCTTCGTCAAGGGGTTACCTTTTAACCATCTTAACTCACTTTCCTTATTTTAGGGTTAACCCACTTGTCCACTTAGTAATTTCTCCATTAAATTTATTATTTAAATAATTTATTTTGTATCCACTTTGACTTATAGTACAATCATCACTTCACTTTACCTCAAGGGGTTACCTTCTAACCATCTTAAACCACTTTCCTTATTTTAGGGCTAACCCACTTCTAACCACTTGTCCACTTAGTAATTTCTCCATTAACTTTATTATTTAAATAATTTATTTTGTATTCACTTTGACTTATAGTACACTCGTCACTTCATTTTATTATTTACCTTCTAAAATATCTTAAACCAATTTAACTACGTTGACCTTTTGGGGCTTGTAGATGACTCATGAGGGTTCTCCAACTTCACATGGCCATAACTCTCTAACCGTGGGGAGTTATGTGATGTTCCACATACCACCAGAAATGGCATGACATGTACTATCCATCTAAAATATTTTTAATTGCAAATATATCAAAAATCATACCATTATCCATCAAACAAACTTGGGTCCATTACCCAAACCTTTCTCCAACTTCACATGCCCATAAATCTCTAACTTGGAGGAGTTATGTGACGTTCCACATACCATCAGAAATAGCATGACATGTATTATCCATATGGAATAGTATTACCTACAAATATATCAAAACTCATATCATTATCCATCAAACAAACTTGGGTCCATTACCCAAACCTTTGTGCTACCGAAATTTTCTACCAGACTTTCTTCAAGGGTTGACATCAATGACAACCAACCCAAATAATCAACAGAGAGGTGGTAGACTACCAAGAGTATTCCTCATGCCCAATGGTTCCATCAATTCCTTCATACAGATGACTCCATATTTTGCCTACTATAAGTCTCTTTTTGTACATAATGATCATGCATTTTGTATCTCCATTTCCTTTCTTGAGCTTATTATCAGGTTATTTTCATCAAACCGATATGGGATACAAATAAGGTATGTGTTGAATTTATTTGATAGCTTAATGTGAAATTTATGTTTAATTAAATGAGTGTAATTGCTTAATACTTGTTATTTTGATTAAATGGAAAAAAATGTGATTTGTGCCTTCACCCAATCCTTCATTCAACAGCCCGAATATTCAGCAGACAGATCCAGACCTCCATCCGGCCCTTATTACAGAACTCGAAGCGCGATAGATTTGGTTGTTAGCATACTTGCGGGCATTTTCGGGAAAAACTAGAACATGGGTTTTTTACCTATTATTGCCCTCTTGATATGGCCCCTATTTTATTTCGATTTAGACAGTTAAATCTGGCTCCTATATTCGAGCTATGATTTTAAGAATCATTGCTTATTAATAGAATAGTTAAACTATTTTATGGTTTTAAGAGAGAGTCGACCTCTTAGACTCTATATATACTTGAAGCCACAGAACACAAAAGAGATGTCTATGATGAGATAATTGTCATACTACTGAAATACTTGTCACTGTTATATACATGTTTCTAGTTTTTAATGAAATCTGAGTTGATGTGCTAAATTGTGCTTGTTCTATAAGCTATAGTACGACTACTTGGGGGGCCCACCAGTAGTTTGTGCATTTTTGTTTTATTGTACATTCAGATTTATATAACTCTTTCTTTTGTAGGTCGCTCATTCAAGTTGTTTTTGTTAATTACAAACATTTTTCTAACTGTATCACAACTTCATATATTCTCTTTTAATCATCGAAATTGTGTTTGAAAGTATATACATATTCTTTGTAGGTTGATCACTTGAAGAACTATACATATTCATTAAAAGATTGTTTATAGCTCATTTAACTTGTATTGTGAACATTTTAAGTTAACCCCTGCAGGACTGTGTAATCATATTTTTGTGAATACATTTCCATTTTAAGTGTGACAGTGTCATTTTTTATTCTGACAAGAACATGTGTATAGGTTATTGATATTCCTTGAATGGCAAAGTTTACAGTAGATTGTTTAGTTTCCACTTTACACTTTTCTATAGAATTCAATGTCAAATTCATTCCATTTGAATTAGCCATCTTATTTAGATGTCATCGCGATATAATTTGCCATTGTAGACATGGCCATTGTATTTAGATATCATCGTGATATAATTTTCCATCATAGATATAGATAGATGATGTTGTTTTCCTTTTTCATCAAGATAGTGTAAACCAGATAATATTGTTTACCTTCTTCAATAAGATTAGTGTGAAAACTAGATGATGTTGCTTATTTTCCTTCTTGTAGAAGTAAAGATGATTTCTTAGTTTAGTTTTAAAAGCCATTTTTAAGTAGAATTCACTTAAAGTAATTGTTTTTGGAAAAGACTATGTATTCTCATTGCATACTCATAGATTTTTGTTTATAAGTATCTCTACATCTCAAATAGATTTTGGTTTGCTTGAAGTCTTTTACATCATATTTTGAAAATAGAATTGTAGGTTGAAAGCATAGTTCTGATCCCTAGGGTAGATTATTCTCCTTTACTTGTCCAATTAACTTTCTATACTTCATTCCAGTACTAGGATTTAGTCATAAGAATATGGTGGTAGGAATATATAAACAGTTATCTCATGTTCTATGTTGACTCATATTGTGTTACAACTCGAAGTTTACTTGCCCTGGTCGATAATTTAATCAAGGGAAATTAGGTATATAATTTACCCACCACATACCATGGATATGGTTCCTAGGAGCTGGTATGTTTAGGAGGATCTCCATAGACAAACAGTAGACTAGATTCAAGTAAGCTCACAGTTTTTCACAACATTCTAATTTTACGCATAATATCGGGCCCAAAGGGAGGTGTCATTGCAGGATTTGTACTTATTCAAAATCCCCAACACAAGTCTACAAATATGTGTAACTACATGATACCCCACCATTGTCACCTTAGTAGGAAATCGCCCACGTTTTAGTGATGGATGAGGTCTAGCCCAAGGGAGGCATCCTCAGTAACCTCAAGGGATAAAATAGAAGTGATATAGTCAAGCTTCGAATACCCTCTCACCAATTACCTAGCCCAAATGTCTATGTCCATGAAATTGAGGCAAAGAGAAGTGTTTTGGGTACCTTCCTACAACAAGAAAAATGGCATCATATATATAGTGATTTCCAAGTGAAAATAAGCAATATAAACCTCAAAAACAGTAGACAATGGAAATATATAAATTATGATGTAAAATTGTAGTAAGATAACGGTTTATAATAGCCAATAAAGCTTTGCAACATCCACAAGAAAAATGTATTAGAATTGCATGAATTTACAATGTAAACTTAGCATTTATCCAATAGATCAATTTCCAACTATTCCAAGCAATTTCTGAGTTAGTTAGGCTAGTGTATGCAACAATATGAAGTAAATCGTATGGATGCAGTAGTGTTTTGCAACAACAACAACTAAATTAGTAGATTGTGCTAAGCTAGGGTTAGGAAATGTTATTAGAAGGCTTAGACAATTAAGTTTGTGAGTTTGTAAAATTAGGGTTTACTTGTGTAAAATTAGGGTTTACTTGTGTAAAAGTGAAATTTTAAATGAATTGTTTAATATTACTTTGTTAAAGGGGGAAAGATTAGGGTTATTGACCCCTAGTCTTGTGGTTTACCCCTTAATTTATGTACAAGTCACCTTAGTCACATTTTTAAAAAATAAGAGATCATAACATCTCATTTGAACATAAATCTCCCTCTTGTGAGAAGTATTGGTCTAAAATTTTCACTACACTTGGAGTATTTTGCCTCTTGTGTTATGGAATAATGATTTTTGGTTATGGTGTGATGATGATGATGGTGCGCTATCTCTAGGAGGTCGTTCTCTTGCTTTTGTGGAGGTTTACTTTGGCATGTTAATGGTCTCTTTACTTTTTTATTATCATTTATAATTAAATATAAGGTTGTTTTGGCCCAGGCTAGATAGGGAGTATAAGGATATACACCCCTATCCTATTTTCCACCATAATTGCTAAGCTTTTAAAGTTATTTTGCAATGGTTTAGTTGAGGAAGTAAGAGGATTTACACCCCTCATCTTCAAACCCTAGCTAGGATAATTTCCTTGGGAAGTAAGAGGATATACACTCCCAAGGATTTAGTAACCCCAACTCTTTCTTTTTGACCCCATCAACCCATAACTAAAGTCACTAGTCTTGCACTAGAGAAACAAAATATTGCATTGGGAAACGTGATTTTTGGTCATTTTTACTTCTTGCAAAGTGGATTGTATTCCTTGTTCCTTGGGCACCTCATAGACACTAGGGCATCCCCATCAAGGGGATACTTCTTGATTCTGTTATAAAATTTAATCTTCATCCATTAGGGCTGTAGAAACCCTAACTCGTTTGCTTGAATAACTCTCTTATCGACCATTGGATTTTGCTCAAAGTTTGCACACTTATTCTTCTTGGTCTAGCACACTTTTTGGCAAATTTTGAGGGGTTTTCAATGGCTTATTTTCTTGTTGTGATACATTGAATGTTACAGCCATAATTCTAATATAATTTTCTATAGACAAGTGTTTACAACAGCCTTATCTTTTTATGCTAGAATATTGCATTTTCATCTTGAGTTTAGCTAGTCATTAACTAGTCTTTATCTTGTATCTTCTACTTGATCTCTAGCATTTATTGAGGAGCTTATATTACCATATTATTGATGATATATATTGTTATCTATTGCTGAAAATTAGGGATTGCAAGCTTAACTTGTTGATCCAACTAAAATACATCATTGCAAAGTGGTTTTTCTTGTGTCTCGTGCAAGTATTTCACCATTTACAGGTTACTCGACATACTTGGAAAACCTTGGACCTTCCAAAGACTTCATTCCTAAAATTTCACTCCACTTAGACTTGACCTCTAGGGAATCCACTTCCATCTCATTCCCCTAAGGTTCACCGGGATCGCCTCCCAAGAGTGACCTAGTCACCCTTGAAGTGTGGGACCTACATCGAGGTGACATTGGGTGTAGGATTCCAAAGTTGTAGCACTTGATTTTTTGGTTGGGTCGGGCTTTGCCCAACCTAAAACTTGCACTAGGAAATTTTGGTGCCATTGGCGGGGAGGATTTTGAATCTTCTTCATACCCTAACGACACTTTGGTAAGCTATCCCAAAGCCTTTCCCTTAGCTTGCATGGCAACTTTGTGATGTCCCATTCACAAGAATAGGCTAGCATGGAGTGACTTAGTAGTCTATTTGTTCCCATAGACTGTACTCTGGAAGAAAAAGGGAAAAAGTGGAGAAAAAAGGTGAATAAATGGCTAAACGATGAATTAAGCCAAAAAGCATAGGAAAAGTCACTTAAGCCAAAGTCAACAGAGAAATAGAAGAAAAAGTGTTGAAGGGATGACTTAATTAATTAATCATTCGACTTAGGAGGAAAGGTGCCTAGCTTAAGTGATGTCAATGAAGAATTATATCGAGGGAGGTGAAAGAAGAGGAATTCAACCTAATTCCTCATTATGTTATGATTTTGAGTTGAGAATGTTAGGATATTTAGACACTTAGGAGTTAGTTAAAATCTACTTGGTCTAATATGTCGTTAGGTAAAAGTGTGTTTCTTTAGTATGCATTTGTAGTTAGGAAATCCGACGGTCACGATATGTTTCCGACATAGAGTGATCTGACGATTCATACTCTCCTCGATCTTAACGTCCATTGATCTATGGCTTAACACCTGATTGGTCCATGATCTCTATTTAAAGAGCATGGAGGGTCATTTGTCAATGATCGATTGTGAGAAACTCTCTTGTAAAATCTCTCTGTAATATTTTTCTTTGCATTAATAAACTACTCCAAGTGGTCATGTTGGTTGGGGTTGTGGATGTTTCCCCGTAGGGGTTTTACCACGTGAAAACATCGGTATGTTGATCTTTGATCTGGTTATGTGAGTGGTTACTGAAGGTGTTCGTCCTCTGTTGGAATACATGTGTTGTCGAACAGAGAACATGTTCTAGAGGAGAAAGTTGACCTCTTTGATGTTTTGTGGATTTCTGGAAGACACACCTTATCCTATCAAAGATACCATACAGGTATTTCACTATTATAGATCAAGAGTATACAGACCCAGTTCATAGTTTGTGCAGTACATCTAGTGAGGGTGCAAGGGTTAGAGAGAGTTGTGTGTAGTTGGACGAGACAAGTGCTTATCTCACCAGTTCCTTCCAATTCAGTTGACAGGAGGCCAGGGCACTTCTTTTGAGCCACAAGTCATCAAATTCTAACCATGGAATATCCAAGGGTGCACCAGACAACCAGGAAATGTGCAACACTTGAGGAAGGACATTTGGGTTTCTAGTGAGCTTTCTGGATCAAATCTGGGGAAACCCTTCCGACCCAGTATAGAGAAATGTGCACACATTTTGAGATAGATATCAGTGGATTCGATCTGTGGAATCACTAGGGTGCATTGTCAGAGCCTAGGAGGTGTGCAACCCCCAGGGGATATCATCTGGGGTTAATCCATAGCTTCAGGGAGACAATATTCAGTCCAACAGATATCAGGAGGAGTTCATAGGTTAGGACGCCTGGTTTGAGACATTTTTCAGGTCGATCGGTTGAGCATAGCCACCAGGCCGAGTATATCCTTCATTTGTAGCAGTTTTCGTGACTTTTCAAAGTTGTATGTTGTCGATCTATCCATGCATGTGCAGATATATTCACATCTTCTGATCACATGTATTTTATATTAGTTGCATTGTATTCCAGTGATGATCCATGAGATCAAGCTCATGATTAGTTCTCTGCTTTCAGCATATCAGTTGTATTTCCTACTTTTTTCACATAATACATGTTATTGAGATTGTGTTGGTTCCTTATTTAACATGCATCATATATACTGCTCAAACTTTATTTATATGACACACACATGAAAAAATCAACAAGCATGTTAAACAAGTAACTAAAACGCATCCAGAAACCCTGAGAGTATCAAATCCGAGAGTCAAAACACTAGTTCAGCAGTAAATATCCAGATCCTCTGGATTTGGGATATTTCAGTGGTATGAGAGCCTTCTTCCTGCCAACCTGTGAACAAGTGATTCTCATGAGCCCATGATTCTGGGAATATGTGCAAAATACCCAGAGGGTCGAGGACATATTGGGAATGAGTACATTCAATATTGCAGAGGACATAGTAGAGACAGAAGAGACATGAACAAAAGGGACTACAGTCCTTTCCACACTTAGTCAGATACAAAGCCAATGTTAGAGGATATGGCTCACATCATCTATGACACAGAGGTATACATAGACAGGACTATGGGTGACAGACGTGAGACACCAGAGGGTCAGGGGAAAGGCCCCGAGACATATTCTGACAATACATGGGCCATCTTGAATGACCTAGCTAGAGGACAGAAGGATATGATGAACGCCATAGCACAGATGGCCATCAACACACAGATGATCCAGCACAGTGTGAGCACTATGGGTGCCAACGCAGTAGGAGGAGAGAGTAGTTCAAAAGGACACCAGGGAGGTGGGACCAGTGGATCTCAGGGTGGAGCAAGTGGACATCCTTCACCTATCCATGCCTATACATCGTATGGGAGGATTCCTTGACCATTATATCCGCAGTTATAGGGGGGGAAGTGTTGGCACAACCATGACAAGGGCATGCAGTGCCACAGGACCCATTTGGGGCGTACATGAGAGATTATTTTTCATTGGGACTAGAGTTCTAGGCAGACATGAGTTTGCTAGATTATTGTTTGATCACGTATCAGAACAAACCCCAGGAGGCACAGAGGGGAAATGAAAAAATTCAAAACATGGATTTCATTAAGAAAGTGGGAAAGCTTAATATTCCTACTTTCGATGGGTCATCATGATGCTCAGCTCAGGAATGGGTATAGAAGATTTACACATATTTCAAGCTCAACCCGAAGACAGAGTTAAAAGATATTATCTTTTCCACCTTGCACTTGGATGGGGAGGCCCACGAGTGGTGGTATCATGGGTTGGTGACCTTAGGGTCACAGCCACATTACCTCATATTTGGAGTTCACCGAGAGGTTGATGGAGAGGTTTGGCAGGAGAGATCCAAAACTCCATTTCAAGGATCTTACATAGTTGAGACGGACAAGGCTAGTTGATGCCTTCATCATAGGGCTCCACCGGAAGGCAATGGTTGTATCAGATATTTTAGAGCACATATTGGTGATGTTTTTGACTGACGCGTTGACAGAGCCATTGAGATGCTAGGTTAAGGATTTCAAGCCTCACAACCTATAGTAGGCCATTGTGCGCACTGTAAACATGGGGAACTTAGTGTTGAAACCCAAAACCTTTACCAAACCCTTTGTACCACAGAGAGACATGGATAAAAAAAATCCTCAGAGGGAGTGTAAGGGTAAACCCAAGTTAGATGATGACACCAGATGGGAGTTGACGAGGAAGAAGTTTCACTGCTCTTACAGAGACCCTTGGGTCCCAGGGCATAGATGCATGGGAAAGGAAAAGATCCACTATATTGAGGTGGAATTGGGTAGTGAGGAGGAGGATGAGGACATTGAGGCACAAGAAGATAGTGATTCATAGGATGAGACTACACATGATCCAGAGCAGCATCTGAAGAAATCTAAAATATAGATAGAGGCACAACCAAAGGAGGAGGCAAAATCTCGTAGAGAGGTGAAAGGGGGAACCATAACAACCCTTTTCGAAGTACCCAGGTACAACACTCTCAGGCTCAAGGGCCTTATACAAAGGCAGTGCATGACAACTCTAGTTGATGGTGGGGCCACCCACAATTTCATATATGTGTCCTTAGTATCCCGGAGGGGGTTACGCACTAAGGAGTTTGAGGGGTTAATCATGGAAGTGGCAGATGGAGACACTATGACATTCTTAGACATGGTCCCAGACTTAGAGGTCAAACTATGCAAATACACCCTAATAGATACCTTTTATGTAGTTGACCTTTCATATATAGATGCAGTGTTGGGGGTACAATGGTTATATTCATTGGGAGAGATTGGGTTCAACTATCAGACATTGACCATGAGTTTTAGATACGCCAATGGATCAATATTGGTACTGAGAGGTATGTCTACAGAAGAACCCAGGGAAGTATCAGTGAAGAGGATGGAGCAGATATTCCATCACGGTGATGTAGCATATGCAGTGGAGTTCCTAATCACCACCTGAAAGGATTCAAAGGGCAGAGAGAATTACCATCCACAGATCCATAAGCATTTGATTCAATGTGAGCCATTGTTTGGGCCGATACCACCAGGGAGACCACCAGATAGGGGGTTCGAGCATATTATTGAGTTGGAGGCAAGGGCTACACCAGTGATCAATGCACCCTATAGTCACCCTAAGAGATTCAAGTACGAGATTGAGAAATAAATCAAAGAATTGCTTGAGATTGGATCACATTGAGGATGTGCATTGACTACAGAGCTCTAAATAATAAAATGATCGAGAACATGTACCCCATTCCGCGCATAGATGAGTTGATAGATGAGCTACATTGGGCAATTTTCCTCACCAAGATTGACCTACGGTCAGGATATCATCATATTAGCATCAGAGATCAGGACATAGTGGCAGCCTCAAAATTCCATTTTGGGCACTTTGATTTTTTGTTCATGTTGTTTGGGTTGACCAACGCACCAGCCACCTTTCAGTATTACATGAATCACATCTTTAGGGGGTAGTTGATGAAGTACCTTTTGGTATTCTTCGATGACATTTTGATTTACAGTAGGACATGGGATGAGCATCGTGTACACTTGGAGTAGGTCTTGGAAATTATACAAGCATAGTCATTATATGCCAAGGAGTCCAAGTGTGAGTTTGGGATGAGAGAACTATTGTAATTGGGGAATATCATCAATGAGCGAGGAGTATAGGTTCATCATGAGAATATCAAGGCCATTATGGATTGGCCAACACCGAAGAACCTCACAAAGATGAAGGGATTGTTTGGGTTATGCAGATACTACAAGAGGTTTGTCAAAGGATTTTCACATTTGGGATCGTCGCTCATAGATCTAACCAATAAGGGTGATTTTCATTGGATGGATGAGTCACATCAAACTTTTGAGAAAATGAAGGAAGCTATTAGCACATGCCCTGTTCTGGCCCTTCCGAATTTCTCTCGGTTTTTTTTCTTAGAGTGTGACGTATCAAGGGTGGGGATTGGAGTAGTTTTGATGTAGGGGGACATTGAGTAAGGAAAAAGGAACATCGTAGTAGATGATTTGTCTAGAAGGCTAGCAAGGTGTTTGATGATCGATATTTGCACAGACTAGAAGGCACAATTGTTGGTGGAGTACTCCAAAAACAAGTTTGCTTGTGAGGTACTACATGGACATGTAGTTGATGATAGATACGAGGTTCTAGATGATGTCATTTTCTACAAGGACCAAATATACTTGGTTCCAGAATCTACCTTTAAAAAGGAAGGTTTTGAAGGTTTGTCACGATTCACCTATAGTCAGGCATCAGAGATACTTCAAAACTTATCGGCAGATCAAGGAGATATTCTCATGGAAGGGTCTCAAGGATGATGTACTGAAACACATCTGGGAGTGCAGGACTTGTCAAAAAAACAAGTCCAAGCAGACACACCCCGCGGGGCTACTTCAGCCTCTACCCATTCCAGAGCAGAAATGGGAGAGCATTTATATGGAATTCATTACAGGTCTTCCTCAAGTGTAGGGAAGGGACTGTATATTTGTAGTGGTCGATAAGCTAATGAAATTTGCACACTTTTTTTCCATACCCACGAACTACAAGGCCATATAGGTAGCGAAGTTATTTTTCAGAGAGGTTTTCCAGTTGCATGGTTTACACGGGCTAATATTCAATGATAGAGATGAGCGCTTCATCAAGACATTTTGGCACGAGCTCTTTAGGTTGGTTGTAAGAGAGTTAGCCATGAGTACCAGCTACCACTCGCAAACAGATGGACAGATAGAGATTGTCAAAAAATGGGTGGAGGGGTATCTGAGATATTATGTGGGGGGCAGCAATGCACATGGGTGAGATGGTTGCACATGGGTGAGTATTGTTACAACAAAACTTACCACATGTCTATCAGGATGTATCCATTTAGATCATTGTATGGATATAATGCACCCTCTTTTGTGGAGACTGTGTTTGGGGATAGCAGGGTCCCAGGGGCCAAAGACTAGGTTGAGGAGAATAAAAGAATTATATGGGCGATAAAGGATAACTTATAGACAACTCGGAACCAGCTGAATATCTATGCAGACAGGAAGAGGATAGAGCACAGTTTTGATGTAAGGGACTTGGTTTTTCTATGATTACAGTCATACACACAGTCTTGCTCGAAAAGAAGCGGGGCAGAGAAGCTAAATCCTAAGTTCTATGGATAGTACAGAGTCATCCAGAAGGTAGGCGAAGTGGCCTATGATTTAGATTTGTCGGAGGGTATCAATATTCACAACGTGTTCCACGTTTCTTGCCTTAAAAAGGCAGTGGGACAATAGGTTATCATTTCAGAGTAGTTGACGCCTTTGGATGAGGAGGGCTAGTTGGAGATAGTGTCATAGGATTTGCTAGAGCAGAGAGAGTGCGGATTGAGAAACAGGGTCATCAAAGAGTGTTTGATCATATGGAGGGGACTTCCAGTGGGAGGGAGATAATATATTGCACAACCAGGATTGATGTTGCTTGAGGACAAGCAATCTCAAGAAGGGAGGATTGTGATGTCTCGTTCCCAAGAATAAGCCAGCAGGGAGTGACTTAGTAGTCTATATGTTCATGTACACTATGGTTAGGCACAAACAGGGAACAAATGGAGAAATAAGGGTGAATAAATGGCTAAACGATGAATTAATCCAAAAAGCATAAGAAAATTCACTTAATCCAAAGTCAACGGAGAAATAGAAGAAAAACATTTTGAGGGGGTGACTCAATTAAATAATCATTTGACTTAGGAGGAAAGGCACCTAGCTTAAGTGATGTCAACAAAGAATTAGATCGAGGGAGGTATAAGAAGAGGAATTCGACCTAATTCCTCACTATGTTATGATTTTGAGTTGAGAATAGGTTCCAAAGGAGGAAGTCGACCTCTTTGATGTTTTGTGGATTTCTGGAGAAAACCACCACCCAGATCGATTTCAGTATTGGAAGACAAGCCCTAGCCTATCGAAGATTGTTAAGAACCAAATATCAATATAGCATAGAAAAACCTCAGAAAAAGTACTCAAAGCCTTGAAAAATAGATAATTTCAGATAATAAGCCTCTTCGAGGGGGCAACCTCCTTTTACCCCACTTAAATGTTCAAGTACAAGATGATTCAAAATGAAAATGTCTCCTTGGTATATATAGGAGATTAGGAGGTATAATTACA